>JAYRBW010110103.1:0-18304 GCA_036023295.1 Invenusta paracnida
CCTATATAATACTACAGAGAATGTATAAATATTGTTAAATATGGACAAAACGGCGATTTTTTTGGGGTACCCCTATAGATGGGCATTATATTGATCTGCATACCAAATTATATGTTTCTATCTATATGACATATTAGGATAGATATATCTACTATATTTATATTTAAATATTTATCCATCTAATACTTATTATTGAAATTATAAAACCAGAAAATCATATATATTGTAGGTAATATAAAAATAGTAATTAACCCTTTCTTTATGGTTGCATAGTGCAATTTTTGTTCTGTAAAAAACAGCTATACATTTAAGAATAGATTTTCTAAAATGCTATTGGTTATTTATGTGGATGCTATAGATATATACAATAGCCACTTCTCTTTCTGTTCTTGCTGAAAACACTGGTATATTATTGAGCTTCAAAATTCAAATCTGACAGCTATTTATTTTTATCACAATATAAGCATTAATTATTATGTTAAGTATATAGAAGTATAGACTTTGCTTTTTTGGCTTTTATGAGGGATGAATAATGTGTTTTAGTATAAATAATATTATCATGAACATCTATATGAGTATTTAGAATTATAAACATTTATACAGATATAAAACTATATTTAATAAATGTGTGATGGTTTTATTTCATTCTTATAAAAATTTGAAAATTGATATATTATTGGTGAAGGCAATTTTCTGCAGGAGTCAAAACCATCTTTTGCCTGATTTTTCGCCTGAGCCAAAGTTACAGTAGACTACTATAAAAATTGCCTCTACCTATATTATAATACATTGTTTCAGCAAACAAATTATGTCATATTTTAGATAATCATTTATCAAATCTGACAATGGTTATACTTATATTATATAAGAATATTCATTCTTGATATCTATTGTTCAATTTTCTACAGGCAAATATTTATAAAATAATTTAAATTTTCTACAAAAACACTATTTCTGTCTGACTATCTACAACAAAGATAATATGAAAATATAATAAATATGTAACAAAAAGAATTTTATAAAATATTTTGAATTTATGTGATTTATTACATTTATTGCAATCAAAAATATATATTGAAGTTTTGGGTTATCTTTATTGAGACAGGTATACAGGTGATATGTATCATAAAATAACTAAACGACATGACATAAGTACATCTGCTCAAAAGCAATGCATGCATTATATTTTGTATTTATTGCTTGACAATGATGTAAGATATAAAAAATATCTTGTTTATATGGCCAAATTTTGTATCATGCAAATTCAATTTATTGTATGTTTATTTTTGTTGTACTATTTATAAAATAAAATCAGTTAGATATTGTGAAAATAAGCAAGATGTTATAAAAATGGGTAGTTAATATATTAGCAAATGCAGATGTAGCAACTTTTACACAAAAAGTCAAAGGAATTTCTTGAAAAATGAAAGAAAATCAAAAAAATTTCACAAAAAATTGTGTTTTAGATTTATTTGGTAAGTATAATTTTAATTATTATCACTATAGGTATTTACTCCATCTCTATTAAATATAAACTAGGAATACCTACTATTTATTTATATATAATAATTTTTATTATAATATATCAAATATATGTAAATGTATTGATGATCTACGCTGGCCTACAAACCTGTAGGTTGGTGGTTTGAGTCTTGCAACGTACTCCTGGTTGTAGTATACTGTTAGCGCTGTCATATTGAATCATTCATTAGACTGGTTTAAAAATGTTTGTACAGTCTGTAATGATTCATATTGTTCCTGGTAGTGGTTGTTAGACACAATAAAATCTGAACAAGTCTATTGTATTTATAATGTAAATACTCTATATTGCTTGTGAAGTCAACTAGGCATAAATACAATGTCATAGCATATTTAGATCATGTAGTTTATAAGAAAATGATAGAATAAAAATATAAATTGTATTATGTGTCATATATGTTGCCACTTAAAACTATTAATATGAACATTGTAATACAAAACATAGTAAAACTTGTAATTTGTTATTATTAAAAATAATTTGTTATTTTATATAATTATCTGGTATTATTATATCTTCATATTTTTTAAATATGGTAGTAATACTACTGTATAATCGTATTTAATAATATTATATTTTTATATATGTATATATTAATATACTAAATTTTCCATGTAAATTAGCTAATTACCTGATATTAATATAACATATTCAAAAATATCTAGGGTTCTTAAATATAACTTTTCTTGTAATTGCTTCTTCCTTGAACCTGCTATATTCAAAGTGATGTAATATATGTCTAATTTCCCTAATCCATTCACTTACTGAACTTCTTTACTTACACTGTTATTTTTGTATGTACCATTATACTTATTGATAATATTGTTTTTAAAGTTTCATTGTTTTGTTGCCTTTTTTCTGATTCAGAACTATGGCGGTCAATAATTTTGTTATTGCTCTTGGACTTTGCATAAACTTTATCAGCTCCTTGTCTATTGTTGGGGTTAACAAGTATCTTTACTCCATTATAAAGTTTCCAAATATCACATTAACTTGTATTCATTTCATTATAACATTCATTGGACTTTTGATATGCTTAGCGGCTAGTTTATTCACCTGGAAGAAATTGCAAATCTCAGATATGGTTCCTATTTCATTGACATTTTGTGGATTTGTTGCTCTCACGAATATCTCATTGCAATTCAACACTGTTGGAACCTATCAGCTTCTTAAAACTTTGACGACACCATGCATTATGCTCATTGAAACTCTATTTTATGGCAAGCACTTTAGTTGGCCAATTCGATTGACATTTGTGAGTGAATTTAGACTACTATTTTTTTTTTTTTTTATGTAATGTTTTTAGCATTTTATATTAAGTCTACATAAATGATTTTGTTATAATATTTATTTTATGAAAACTTAATGTAATTTTAAAATAAATGCTTTCCAAGACTGTGTCACGGTTTGCTTTTTGGCATACACAAGAACGACCTAGTTCAACCAATATTTATTTTATGATTACATCATGCCTGGCTTACATCGGCATTGTCAGACACTATAAATAGTACTTTCATAAACTAAAGAAACATAACAATCGATGCTTCAACTCGACTGTAAGATAATTAAGTAAATATTATTCTAACAGTGCAGTACTGACGACTACATAATTTAATAGTACATTATAAGAATAAGTAGACATTTACATTTAATATTTATATCTTATACCTAACTGGTTACAGACCGATTATATATATTTTCATAGTTTTCCTTGTAGACCAATTTGGAAGTAAAGTACGCTTTTGTTTAATAATTAATCTGAAACATATTTTAATATTCACTTATAATCATATAATTATATTTCTATTGATTTAATTTGTTTATAATATTTCACCTTATGTGCAATCGTGTACAGGATAGATTTTATTACAAGCATTAATTTATAAGTAAATATACTATTTCTATTGTGATATTTTACAACTACTGCAGTTACTAATTTAAATAATAGTCTCGATTTAAGACTGATATTAGAAATAGTATATTGGACTTTTATTTTTAGAATGACAAAAATATTTTGTTGTACTTGAATTTTATTATATTTTGTGCTAATTTAAAATGTTTTGAATTACTAATATTGCAATAAAATTATTAGTTAAACTTTTTAAGGAATTTATTGTTCTCAGATGAAATAGTATTTTAAACTAATTAAGCAATAGTCACCAAAAGAAATAACTTTTAAATAAAAACATGACTTATCGATCTCAGCTAGAGATTATTATCAAGCAGAAGGAAAGATACTATAATTAATACATTACTACATAATATATAGTGTCTTCCACAGTTAATTTACTGTTTCTCCCATTTATAATCATCATGCTTATGTTCATTTCAGTTGCCAGTTTTGGTAGGAGTTACTATAAACTCTTACTATGATGTTCGATTCAACATTTATGGAACATGTATCGCACTTTGTGGGGTGCTAGTCACATCTTTGTACCAAATCGTGAGTTCTTTTCCCTCTACTCTTAAATGTATGCATCTTTTCAAATCCCGTTAGAAGAACAACGTCTAGTCCAATGGAAGAAACACTTCTGTTGATGGTATAGTTGACTAATTTTACGATATTGTATATTATATATAAAGAAAACAAAGTATCCGTCATGTCTAGAAAAAAACTGATACTTATTGAATTCATTCAATGTTCTAGCAAAATGACTTTTCTTGCTCCATAATATCTTATAAACACATACATCTTGTGAACAAAGTGCGTCTGTTCTTCATTAAATACCCCAACTACCATGTATTAGCAATACCTACACCTTTTAATTATAAGTCTGAAATGTAACATTTTTCATTGGCTTTTAAATGACATATTTTCTCAGTGTCATCATTTTGAGGTAGCAAATTATATTTATTTAAAAAAATTAAGCTATTTAAAAATCGTCCGCAATGTTTTATACATAAAGATTAGTCAGTTTTTCACTAAAGAAAAAGGCCATGTACAAAATGTCCGTATCATAATAGGTGTACACATACTTATTTACTCGACTAAAAATGGTTATATTAATATTACTTCTTAAAAAATAACTAGTGTGACATAATATATGCATATATATTTCAAAGCAATTACTTCGCCGACGATATAAACGTTTCCCAGTGGCCTAAATAATTAGTGGCAACATCTTTAAGGGGACATTGTGACTACTGACACGGAAACAATTCACGTATTTGTACGCTTGTTTCTGATAACAAGTGTTTATTCATTACTACTGATCGAGTCTTCCTTTCCGATAACTCCTGACAGCTGATTGGCGCCAAACAGGCGGACCTAGAGGCCAACTCCATGCAGCTCCTCTTCTACCAGGCACCTCTCTCCGCGGCAATGCTCTGTGTTGTCATCCCCTTTCACGAACCCGTCATCGGTGCGGGGGGCCTTCTCTCAGCACAGTGGTCTTCATTGGCACTGGTAAGTCCAATCAGATTATAGAACATGCTTTGGAAAAATACACAGTAAAACATACTATTAGTTACTTTTCATTATATATAATATATCTTTTCAAAAAGTATATTATTAACATGCTAAGTAACTCTTGTATCCTTGCATTATAGTCCTCAAACTAATTGGCTTACCTGGTTTGTTGGAACCCCTTTTTTTATCTTTCTTCGCAAACGATTTAGTCATTTGTTGCATCTTTTCTATAGATTGGTAAATAACTCGAACTTTGGATTTGTGAATTAATTTTATCTAATTGTGTTACATGTATATAATGCTATTTTCCTGTTCATTAAATTTACAAATCACAGGTATTCTACATTGAACAGATGTTTCATTGATAAACTAATAACATTTGTACAACATCATTAACATAATAATCCTGTTTTAAAACTGCGTTATTTTGGTATACTAAGAATAGTTTCCATCTTTACCTCGTAAAATAGAATGGATTATTTTAGTTTTTTAATACTCAATCAATACACGAATAAATAAAGGGAGAAGAGTCTTAACCAGTCACCGTGTACCTTTATTCATCTGTAAGCCAGTAGAAAGTTCCAATTTCACTCGATACAACAGGTTTTTGTGCAAAGTAAGCTTTTAAGCTTTCTCTTTATTGAATTGTTTGTATATTGCAGTGGAATTTTACAATAACAAGAGTGTCATGGGGCTATTCAGGAAAGTAAATTACATCTAAACACTCGACCTGTCTAGGTAGATGTTCCTTTACTACTTACTGTACAATACTACTGTGAAATGAAACTTCTTTATATAGATGTGTGTATATATTTATTTTAATGTTATTGCTAAGTTCAACACTTAGATAATTATAGGACCTGTATAATAATTCGCATACCTGGATATTTATTCATTACTTTCATTACTTCATGGGCAACTTTCATTGTTTATCAATTTTTATTAGATTTACGAAAGCATTTATTATAATCAATTATGAAATTTGACTTATGCGCCAATTATATACATGGTAATATTGACTTATTTATCTTTTATTTTGTACACTGCTGATATAATAATTAAACTACTAGATTACCTATATGCTACTTTTGGTAATAGTTAATGAAATAGATATTACCAAGGGACTAATACCTATGGCTCGTTCTGTGTAGTAGATTTTGTTACTGGTATCTATATTAAATATTGTGTTTTGTGGGTTGCTATGTATATACTTCAGACAACCCTCTGCTTACTGTGTCTTCAGAAAAATCGACCACGACTGGATCCTATATGTAGCTTTTGTCTACATACGTAACACTTTTATTTACTGTTGCCGACTATGTTTTAGCACAATGAGTTGCATCAATACTTACTCTATTCAGAATCTGTGACGACTATATTTTCTGATATTGCTTAAGCATTAGACGCACACAATACGGTCTACTACTACAGGAGTTTTCAGTTCCAAATGGTCAAAAGTAGTTCAGTATAATATAAACGCAAGTTAAAATGGGTCGCCTGACTTTCAGTTTGCTTTATCTATGTTCATACTGTACTACATCTTAATACAGTAGTGAGGATTCTTTTGTTAAGTTCCAAAATAAGAAACTTTGGGGCATCATACTCAAATTATCTTTCTATTTGGATCACTTCACAAAGGGATTCTACGAACAAAGTATATCTGCTGAAATAGGATTAAGTTTTCTACCTCTGTGTATTTTATAAGATATTATTTCAAAAGAATGGCCGTCTTGCAACTTTCTAATTAATAGGCATATCATTAATCTAATTATATCTTTACATTTAACTACATTCCTACAAAAACATTTATTTTTCTTTGGTATTATATATTTATTTTGTAATTATATATATTTTTTGAACTTTGACTATGTTAATAAACTAAAGTAATAATTAAATTTTGTCTCCATTAAAATTTACATGAGACAACTTTTCGTTCGTACTTTTATGACTGTAAAAGCTAACTAGACACACTTCTTATTTTATATTGGTGTACGTTGAGTTGTGTCGAATCTGTTGAGATATTGAATGTCGAGTACATTAATAATTGTAGCTATATAGTGTATGCTACTCTGAAGTTTCTTATTCCGAACTTACGGAAATAATCTTCTTCAATGTAAATTAGAAACACTTTTATATACCTAACCATTGTTTTCATATACTTTATTTTTAGTTAGATTGTTGATATCACAAACAACATCATGCAAATTTTAAATTACAATTTCTATATTCGCCTCATCTTCATGGAGTTTTGTTTAATTTAAATTCGATTTATTTGCATTTAAAAACAGCCTCATTTTGAATATTAATGTTCTCAGTTTGGTGTGTGATTGTTTTTATTACGAATGCATGTTCAAATTAATAATTGAAACCCGAAACTGGCGACTTTGAAATGAGATACTATTACATTGTATTTTAATTTTGCTATTCTTACCTTTGTTTTCAATGTAATAAAGCAAGTGTTTCTCTAAAAGTATTATTGTGCTATGTGTAATATTACCCTTGAGATATTGCACGACTATGTCTGGTTGAGATAGAACTACTGAAATGTCTTATAATTAATAAAAATTATTGTTGTTTCCGAAAAGTTACTTGTTTACTGACATAAATATAACAATCCCGTATTTGCAATGAATTAAACACTAATTTAGTAAGCACAAAATTCCCATTTCCTTGAATGATTAAATGTATATTTTACAAACCACTGTCATTTCCTTCCCTATTTTTAATTAAATATCGACTTTAATTCCCATTCTACACCTATTTGTAAGAATTTCACTATGGTGCATTATTACTGCAGTTTCCACCTTAAAGTAGCTATTATAGCTCATGAAGACTATAAATGTGTACTAATTAAACTAATATGACTGAAGCAAACCAGACATATAGACCGAAACAGATTAAACCTTGTGTAAGTCAGGACCCATAATAAGAAATTGAATATTTAAATAACAATGTTGATAATAGTTCCCCAATTGTTTAATACATAAGTTTGGTACTATTTCCTGCTCCTCTCAGTCTTTGCATTGTGTCCCGTTCAGTATATTAACAGCTGTTGTTCAGTTAAGGTATCGCGTCTTGACTATACGCTACTCTTAAACAACAATCAATAAGTCCGGAGATACGTTTGACAGATTTCGCACACATTTTCCAATTTTATTTTGTACTCTGTTAAATTGATGTTATTTATAAATGTCTGATAATAAAAGAAAAGGATTAGCTACCACAGACAAAAATTTTTAGCTAAAAATGTTATCGTTTTGAAATTATATGTTGTCAATAATTTAACATTGCACATTTGTGACACACCATAATTAAAAAATTTAAGGACTTTTCCCGATTTTCTTTGACCAAATTCATTTTTAATCCATCTAAATCCTTGTCTTTTCCCGATCCTGTCTAAATTCAAGGTCTTTTCCTGGTCTGGAATACACCTGTCTAAATTCAAGATATTTTCCTGGTTTTTAAGGAATTGTGGGAACCCTAGTTTGATAGATGTATTACGTCATATGACGCAACGTTGAAAACTAACAGTTGCATTAAGCGGTACTAAAGCAGCTCGGTACAAATAACACAATAACGATATATTTCTGAAATTTTTACGGATAGAGCAATATTGAACCAGTTATGGAACAAATAGTTATGCACATGTTATTGGGTACCCCAGAGGATAAAAGTACTTTCATATAATATTTTCAACTAGACAATTGAAACTAAAAATAGTAAAACTGAAATAGATTTTGTTCTACTTTTCTTTTTACCTACCTTTTACGGAGAAGAGAGCGACTATCTATTTCTATGAGTAAAACTAATGTTATCCGCTTTTAAAATGTCTGCTTTGTTTTATCTGAATAAAGAACAATACACTTTGATACACAAAACACATTTTACTATATGTCAGTAATTTTAGTATAACAAATGTAGGCTGTTAATTTGGAAGAAATAGCATAAAGAATCCAGTATGTTGGTTCTATGAAAGATGGAAATATAAATAATTGGGAGACAGCTTGTTGTTTTATGCTAGTTATCAAGACGACAGAGTAATACAGAGTACCTATAAATAAAGTTTGGGTAAGTTACAAAACCCAAAATATAGGAATTTGTTATACTATATCACGCGTGCTCTTAAACAGTTGACCTTGTTTGAAAAGATGATATTTAAAACGTTGGAAGTCATTAAATTTGAGAAAAATGGCTTTTACATTTACGTTTGACTGAAATTTTAAACGTACGATTTTATTAATTTAAATGTTTCTGAAAGACCATAATTATTGAAATAGGATCAAGAAATGATTTCTTACCATTTGTGTTAAATATGATATATTTCAAGATTTAAGGGATGCCTTTTTCTTTTCTTCAGGGTATGGTGGTCTTGTCTGGAGTGATCGCATTTAGTGTCAACCTGTCAATATACTGGACAATTGGAGCCACTTCTGCCTTGACGTATCCTTTTCATCTCATTGATAACTCCTCATTTAAACTTAACTAAAATAATGACCAGCCTTTTTATATTTACACTAATTGGCTGTTTTTTTTACGTAATTTGTTCCATTCAATTCCAATGAAAGTGTCTGTAATATTTAATTGTAGGTTTTATTTTACAAAGCGAAATATCTAATAATATGCAACTATTTTATCACAATGGTACAAATTCGTGCAAACTTATTTTTGTGTTAAACAGTTATTAATGTTTTTCAATATACAATGGTGGACAAATAATCCAATCACGTATATTGAATAGTTTCAAATAAGATTTAGAAATATACACTAAGGAGTTAACTGCATTCATAATACCATATATCATGGTTTTATATAATTGTATTTTTTTTTAATTGTTCATAAAAATTAGAAACATATTGCGTGCACGTAAATTGTATGAAGAGATTAAGTTGAAGCACTCTAAATATTTGCCACTTAGGTACTGCTTAAGACTCTCCACATTGCATACATAAGAATACAATTGCTCAAATAGAATATATAAACTCTCTGTATATAAATTCTTCACCCGCATGAATGTCATTTTATGTGTATAGTAGCATTTTTAGAGCTCTTGACTGATTGGAATATCATTTTGTTTTACATTTGCATCATACACGCAAACAGTTGTTGTAATATAGGTAGGTATAATAAAAATGTTTTATAATGTAGGGTAAACATATGATAATGGGAGCTGTCATTAGTTTGCTATCATGGTTTGTAAGCGCACTCTATTAAATCGATAGACATATTTCATACACTTTAAAATAATAAAGAAACTCCTGAATCCAGTGTGTGCATTAATTTTTAATACATTTGAAATTGAATGAAATTATCGATAGGCTTATCAGTGCAGTAAATGTTTGCAATCCGTAACACACACAAGAGCTTGACATAATAATCATTCTTACGGCATTAACACGATGGAGATGGTAGATCTAAATTGTGAAGATTTAGTGACTATGATGGATACCTCGGAGAAGTTGTATAGTTATGTTGAAAAATTGTGCCAAGAAACATTAAGCGAAACATAGTATATTATGGAAATATTAACTTTCCACAAATACGTGTTAGATTGATTTTCCCGATAAAATATAGACAAACACAGGATCAAATGAAAGCTACTCCAATTGTTAATATGTTTAGTTTTAATGCAATCATTATTAACGGGTAAAACCTATAATAGTACAAGGGATGATGGTAATATTTAGTATTTCTACAATTTCCAAATTTCTACAAATTTCAATCAATAAAAGTTAAATTAAAAAATAAAATGTTTATTTTATCAACCAAAGTCTTCAACAATTTCCAATAAAACGTCAATAATCAAATGTGTTTTTGATATTGTTTAGCGGATTTTAGAAATTTGATAATCAACAATGTATCGATTACGAATACATATATGATAATGTAATTAAACTTCAACATTCTTAAAAATCAATTCATTCAGACTTTTCTGTCGTTTTTAGAATATTCCTGTTTAGTTTACAGTCTTCTTTCATTAAAGAGAAGACTACCACCTACGATATGGTACAATTCACATTTTGCTAAACAGTGAACGATTTATGATACGATCGTATTTGTGTATAATTCGTATATACTTAATGATCTGCCTAGACATAGATAGGAGTGCGAAAAGATATGCTACTTCTACTAAAATTGTTTTATATTTAAATAAGAAAATCATCTTCTTAATTATCAAGTTATAAAAAACATATAAAGTATAAAACTCTTTGTTATGATGTTTTAATTGTTAGCTCGCTGTACTGTTAATTGTATTATTAAAAGTAGCTTAACAACAACCGTACAATAAGTCTTCGCTCTATTTTTCAACAATACTAATTCGAAGTTCTTTTATGGCAGTAATGTAGCTGTTGTGACTGAGTGCATACTTGTTATGTTATTTTTTCATTCCATACTACTTATGAAAAAATAAGAAAAATCACTTGAAATTGTTCTACAACGTCCAATTCAATTTTAATATTTCTGTCTTCCTGAAGAAAAGTCTGATAAATCAAGCTCTATATTTCTTCTCGGTAGTACAAATAACAGCCTAATCTTATTGAGCAAATATGAAATAACAAACAAAGCAGTAAATTTCATTTACCAGTAATTAAGACTCAGGCTACTTAATAGAATTTACATAAAGTTATAGATCAATAAACGTGGTACACTATTAGTAATACACACCATATTATATACAGCACTTCTTTAAATTGTAAGATCTCGTTTTGACTTTTCATTTTGGGGTATTTTTCCTTCAGTATTCATTTTAGTCAGAGAAAATTTGTAATTGGAAATGTCAGAGACAATTTATGTAAATACATTTTCCAATGCGTGTTTTAGGTTTTTAGGTTTTGTAATATCCTGAATCTAACATAAAAGGGCAATCATATTAGTAAAGAGTTACTTATTAATCTTTCTTGTGTTGTTAGTAAACAATTCTTATTATAATTATTTGACAAATCTGATTTATGAAATGAATTGTATTTAATTATTTGTCCTGGATCTTAGCTAGGTCGTTTATGGCATTATTACTGTTGAAAGCAATTGTAGAAATAATGTTGACGCATGTTTTCCTGAAGTTATTTATAATAACTTAATCTACTCGAGTTTACAAAGTATATTACTTACATACTGCAATTTTGTTATCAGGCGTATTGGTATATTCCTGAAATTGGAAATTCTATATAAGTGGACATTTTTATCGACACCCTGCATTTATTTAATTTTATTGCATCACTTTTAACCACGTTTTTGACATTATACATTTATTCTCACTGGCATGGAATGATTCCTGTCATGGACTTTTCCACTTTTGACTTATTATTGTATTTATATTTGTGCGATATGCAATTTTCACGTTTGGTCGGTTTTCTATAGAAACCGAAATGTTTTTGTTCCGTTTGGTCGAGGTCGAGTAATGCAGTAAGATCCACCAAACTCGCTCAGCTCTCTCTCTCTCTCTCTCGTTCGTAAGAAATGCTTGGAGGCAGGTCATGGAATGTATTTCATTGATGTATGTGACTGTTTGTATAGGAAGAACCATGGACGTTAATCGATGTATCACAGTCATCTATAATTAAAGTAAGACAAATATCCATCCATGTGAAATGGGAAAAGCATTAATACACATACGGTCTATAGATCTACATATTATACAGATGTGTATAAAAGTATACATTTATAGTAAGAGTACAAGATCTTCTGACCTTGTATTCATCCCCTAAGTCCCTCTATGGCGTGTGCATTTTAACTAGTATTCCTACCACGTATGCTCCTTTATTGATCTATAGATTTCTGTAAGCTCTATTAAACAGAAAAGGGATTTGATTCCTTGTAAATATGCATTTTACTGACATTTTTTCATTTCATATTTACTGAATGTGATTAGCTGTTTTGCAGCGAAATTAAGTAATTTGTTTACTATTTACTTATAAATATTATTGTGAATATTAAATTTTATTTATTTTTAGTTATACTTGATGTCGTCTTTCTTACGATGCAATATCCAGTTATGTGGCTTACATGCCTACTATTTGTTAATTTATCCTTGACTTATGGCTTTTCGTTATGTCTTCAGTTACAATATGTTGGGACATCTAAAGTTTTGTGCAACTGTTATTCTGGGTTATGTTGCATTCAACGATCCAATAAGTTTTAATCAATTTATTGGTATGCTCATCACGTTTTCAGGTAAGTTTTGTTATTTGATTTTTTTTTAATTCATATATGTACGTGTATAGAAGGCATTTCTTTTCCAATAAAATGCGTCTTCTGGAGTGAATGTGCATATATTCATATTTATAGCGGACTGTATATAGTATCCTTTTCTTTGGCAATTTATGTCTTCTGTTAGTATGTATGTATATACCTATCTAAAACTGTAGAATATTTAACAAGTCACCAGAATCTCAGTACAATGGAAACCTATCATAGAATACAGATGACTCCGACTAATGATAAGTACATAACTATTATTTAGTGTTTCAAGAGTTTTGGGATTTGTAAGCTTTGGAAATAATATGTCGTTTAAGTTCTTATCATGTTGTCAATTTAAAATGATTAAAAAACACAGTTTATTTTAGGAACAACAAGATTGACAACTTGGGAAACGTTTACCACGAAATATGTTATGTTTAGTCATTGACATATACGACATATGTCATACATATATTATGTGTACCTACATGTGCCAACCGGTATGTTTTCAATCGATATGTCTGCAACACAAATTTAATCGAAAACAATATTTAAATGGTGTATTTATCAAATTATTGGTACATGTATTGCTCTGTAATATGTCTTATTATCTATGCGTACTATAAGTGTGATCTGTTATCTATGTAAATAATACAGTATATGAATACAATAGATTCAGTATGAATACAGTAAATAGTACAGTAAGTATAGGTTTGTTTTTAAGTGACACCCTATAAGTATTTCTATACCTCTTTAATAACAATTTCTTTATTGACTACTCGTGTCCTATTTGTTTACAGGGGTTGTTCTCTACTCAGTTCTCAAGCTTCGGGAACAATCAAAGGCAAAGGCAGAAAAGCCTCCGGAAACGAAGTAGATATTGCTTCCATAACATGACATGCATATTTATTTCTAAAACTATTTAAATGTTGAATATGTAAACTAGGAAATATAATTACACAAATGTGCGTGTAAATCAGCTGACACAGAGTTAACTATTTATACCAAAGCAGTCGTAATTAAAGTATTACACAATTTCTTACAAAAAGAGTTAAAGAGTCAAGGAAAAGTTAAATTATAATTTTGTGCAATTTCAAAATTTGACCGGTAAATATTGATAAATAATTAGTTCCATACGTACATACGATTAAATTAAGTTTTAAAACAATCGTATTTTTAAATACTCATTTAAAAAGTGTCAACGGTTTGGCCAACATTCATCTGACTTTAAGTACAACTTTGACTAGGGGTACAATATTGCATTATTCATCTTTTAGTGACTTTGTTAAACCGTCCCAATTTTCTTTTTCTACACCTGTACCCATCGCGTATAGTCTACGTTTTTATTATGTCCCTTATATGATACTAGAACATGTTTTCTTATATTTTCTGAAATGATGTGAATTACTAAATTATTATTTTTTAATTATACATAAGATAATATCAGTTTGCCTGATACTTTATAAACTGGTTCGTACATCTCACCCAGAATTAACTAATCCCAAAATTAATTTATATATCCCATATATGTCCGAAACATTGAAAACGTATTTCTAATCTTAGTAAACCACAAATCTAAATGATAAAATCAAATAGTTTTACTATACTAATCAATTATTTTTGTCCTTGTAATGAAATGTTTACCTTTCATGAGTTATTATATATATCTCCCGCCGTCTCTCAAGGCTAACAATTTGTTTCACTGATAATGTTATTACGCACCCCTAATTGTCATCCTTTTATTAGAAAGTGTATTTGCCAAGCCCCTCTTTCTATAAAATGGCTTATTTAAAACACAGGAATTGTATAATAAAACTGGTTTTTATTCTTGTGTGCACTTATGGTGATATTTGCCATCTATTTTTGATAGTGCCAGTCCTTAAAAGCTCTTTATTAACCAATTGGGTAATACTTTTATTGTCGGTACTAGCCCCATACATCTCCGGAACTCTGTAAATCTCCACTCACTCATTTCTCGTAATCCTACTCGTCTTTTCTCCTCTTTTATATGTTTCTTTGACTATTTTCATATTCTTACTCGGCCTTAAGAAGACTATAATTACGTAGAAACGTTGTGTCCATTAGTTTCTATAGCCTTGAAGAATTCATCATTTGCCTTTTCTTTTTTATATATATTTATTTGCTTTATGGATATTCTGTATTTGTACACAACTATATTCTACAAAACATTCTACTTATTTTCAACGAATATGGTATTTTAGGCTTTATTTTATTTACAAGTTCATTAAAATTTCTCTAAACATATCGCGTTTTTTGTATTTGCAAATACGGCTGTGCAGCCGCGTTATATACCTATACTGAATGTATTTATCTTCGAAGCAGTTGAGAAAAGTTTCTTAATATATACTTTTATTTTAACATTTTATATTTTGATCATTGTAACTTTGTTTCTACGTTGACATTCTGGTAATAGTTTACTCTTTAGTAATAATAACAATACATTTTTAGTGTGTATAATATAGTTCATAAGTACATTTTTATTTTCTCTACAAAATAAATAATTGAGAAAATTTTATACAATTTAAGAATATTTCTTAACTTTCCATCTTCTCTGTCTTCTACGATGCACTTTTCTCAATATCGGATTTATTGATGGTCAGTCATGTTTGCATACTCATTCCTTTTTTGTTATATTGTTCACATAGTTCTATGCTCAATTTTTTTCCTTTTTGGTGTGGATTTGCCTTTCTATTATATTTCATATATATAGTGATTATCTATTATACATTGGGTCTGTGTGTAGATAACACTTATTCTCCACTGTATCCTAAATTCTGAAAAACATTAATTTAATAAATATACACTTTATTTTACATCATGGCGTTTTCTATTTTACTGGTATGTATTATTTATTTATATAACAGATTGATGTACAACAGTCTAAATGCAGTAAGCAATTATATTTACATATATGCGTTATATGGATTGCTTTTGTCACACGCAATTATTGTCTAAAATGATTATTTCAATTCGTCTGCATATTTTTTCGATCTTGAATAATATATATATATATTCAATTTATGTCTGCTGTTTGAAATGACCTGAAGTACTCAAAGTTTCTTATTTCAAGCAAAATTATGTTATATTTATTAATTGTATATATATATTCATTTATAGGGTTCGAGAAAAAATGGCATTTGGATATTTGAAACATATATAACAACCAATTACAGTTTTTAATTTACAGAAAAAATACATATTATATGTACATAATAAGTGCTGAAAAAAGAATAGTCTATCAAAATTACACTGGTTAAAGATTATAGTTTCAGTCGTTCTGAATGATGCTTTATATGTCGACTTCGAGTCTTAACTTTTCCCTCAAGAATTTTCGTTTGGTGAATGTATCTGTGAATTCTTCTACAGATTCCCTGACTTCATTTTAATCAGCAAAATCATCACCTCTGCGGTACATTTCGTGGTTTGTGAATACATATCTATCAATCAAGTTTGTGTTTAGGCAAATATGCGGATTGTCATACAAATTGAATGAAGTTTCTTTGAATCCAGTGGTTGACCAAGTAAGCTATTTGTGATCTGGCATTGTGAGACAATAAAGAAGAGATTTTTGTGCTTTGGCTCATGAAGTTAATCAAAATATCGAATCATGTTTTCAAGAAATTCTACATATCGTACTGCATCGATAGATGAAACATCAATGATTATTTCAAAATATAATTCGCCATGAAAATTGCAAGCCATCAACAAGTATTTATTGTCAAATATAGTCATTTTAGCTATATCTGTAGACGATCTCTATTAGCATTGTCTACCCAAAAATTCTTTTGGAATTTACGACTAACATATTTTTAGAAATACCCATTTCTAATCTATTAGGACCTAATCGTTTGGCCACACGTTGTAAAACATCCAAACATGCGTTCGTTTTATATACAGTTGGAACGTGTGGAACCATGCTCTATATCGGTACTTCTTGTGCAGACTGTTACTCAGAATTCGTTTAACACTACGTTCAAAAATATCAGTTAAACTTTCAAAATAATCACAATCGTAGAGAGTTGTTTTCTTCGATTAATATCCTCACCAATATTCGCTGCTGTCAAACTTAACCGTGGTCGGTCTGATTCAGACAAGCGGCTATAAATGTAACCCGATCACCATCTCGAAATTCTTTCAGCACTTGAAGAGCTCAGATGCAAAAAAGGGTTATCGACAGCCATTTCTGAAGTTGTTGGTAAATGAACATTTTCTATTCTAACTAAACTATACCGTGTATTTAAATGATTACTTTTGCAACGCTTTAAAACTATAAAAGTTTAAAAAAATTAAATAAAAATTGCCGCTGGACAAAAAACTCATTAATATCGATTTATTATCACATAAATTAAAATTTGAAGCGTTTTCTGGAAATTTGTAATATTGTCATGAATACAAACATACATTGGCACAGCTAATTAAACATTTAGTAAAATTTAAAAATATTATTTTAATAGTTATATGCTTCAGAAGAAAATAAATGAAAAGGTATCCGATATTAAATTGTATACATTTTGAAATAAAATTACACTTCACTCGTCATGCAGGCGGCAACCCTTAGAACTATATTCACAATAGGCCATTATTAAAGTTAATCATATATAAATAGGTTACTAGCACCACAACTGAACTACTGGTAAATGAAAAAAAAATTGGAAAGTAAATCCATCTATAGAAAATAATTTAGAACAATAATAATAATAATGTCATGAGAAATAGTACAATAAATTAGCATGACATATGAATCAATGAGAGATGAAAATATAGTTGAACGTTACGATACTTGTGTCTATTAAAAGTGTAAAATAATATCCAAATTTAGTGGAATCATACAAAACTAATTTTTTAAAACAATAATTCAAAACATCCTAAAAACTTTTCGAATTTGAACAATAATTTTGCATGATTCCACTAAATTTGGTTATTATTTTACACATATTATTTATTTATTATTTTTAAAAGATATATAAAAGTATATAGGATTAAATAAATAATCGGAACATGCAAAATTGTGTCTAAGAAATGGTATACGGAGAAATAAATATGTAAATTAAGAGAAAAGTTTAGACAAATGACAAGAGTTCGAAGGTTTAATTATTAATTAGGACAAGAGAGTTTTGTTAAAATGAGAGGTTACCTCGAGTGCACCCATCTATGAAAGAAGC
>JAYRBW010110114.1:0-18302 GCA_036023295.1 Invenusta paracnida
GAGCTATTTTTATAACGTGTAAGATAGGGAAACAGTGGTTGCTATGCAAAATCTAGGCCCCTAGCAACGGTTGCTATATAAAATGTAATTTTTCTCATATCTGGGAAATTTCTAATATATGTTGAACATTTCATCAAAATAGATTAAAGTTTGTATGTTATTGGGTCTGAACAAGAAGAAGAATTAAAATTAGAAATTAAGAAGAATAATGGCAAAAAAATCGATGTTTGCACCTTGATATCTTGGGTTCAATAATAGTTATGAAGTTGAAAATTAACTCACTGATACATTTTCGGTGGCGCTCTATGATAGAAGTTAAATCATTTCAAAATACAAATTAATTTTTAAATGGTAGCGGTTTAAAAATGACCGTTCGATCTTGTTGGTATTCTAATACCTATACCTTCTGTACGTATAAGGTTGCTCACATGAGCTAACAACCTACTGCTGTAGGCTTAGATAAATAATATATATATAATTATTTCAAAGATTCTTTTTCCTTTAATAAAATATGTTAAACGCTTTTAATATGAAATACCTACTAAATAATACGACATTTTACATGTCTTATATGTCTTACACTCTGGTCTTACTCTTATAGCCTATCCCAGAGTAAGACCGTGATCATCGAATTAAACTAGGTACTGCAGAATTAAACTATATTTAATTTATATCTCTCTCCAAATATGTATAATTCATTACATTCTTTGCTAAACCCTTAAACATTACTTCGTCCATTCAATTTCTTTTTTAATACCAAATGGATATTTATTAAATAATTGCACATTGGATCCATATTTAAAACATAAATATATCATTTTAGTGTTTTCCTTGTCTGAAATTTTGATAGTCTTACTTTTCAAACGCAATTTTATTACCTTTATATTGATATTTTATTAATTTGATACAAATATAATATCTATAGTTACTAAATTTAAAGTATTTGCAAATATATTATTGCTTAAGATAATTAATAGTAACGATTGATAATAAAGAATTGTTTTACATGCTACTTACCAAATAAAAATCGAATTAGATATTATTAATAATACCAGCATATTATATACAAATAAAAATTGAATATTAATTATTTTAATTGAATAATAGTTTTTTATCAGAGCTAACTAAATAATTTTAATAATTATGATCACAATTATAATCACATGACACCTTAAACAGAGTTTCATTCGCAAAATTATAATTTGGTCAAGTTAATTAAATTGAATATTTTGCATAAAAGGTTGAAATAATTTTATCTTTTTCAAATACCCATATTTAAAATTAAGAATGACAACGAACTTTAATGTTATGAATGAATATATTATTTAAAAATAGAGATTACTTTTATAATTATCATCATCTTTAAAATAGGACAGAAAAGTACCGATCAATCAATCAAATATCATTATAGTTTCCATAATTTTTGTTAAACATCTAAATAAAAATAGGAGGGTTTGTGATGAATCTGTTTAAAGATACATTTAAAATCTGAATTATTTTATCAACTGGACTGATAAGTGTAAAACAATTGATTAAGTCTTAAATGATCATTCGTAGACTTTCTTCTTTTTGGGAGCTCCTTTTTTAACGGTATCTTTTGCCTCAACGTTGGGGTCAAGGTAATTGTTGAGCAAAATAATCAATCGATCAGCTTTGTCTTCCAGATTGTTGAATGCAGTGTCTGGATCCGGCTCAGCTGAAATGAAAAGTGCATAAAATTGTAAAGAATTTTATATGTTATTTGTGTTTTTAGCTATTTAATCTAGTAATTTCTGTTTTAACCAGTTCACCCGTGTAACCAGTTTATTCTAATAAAATATATTTCTTTACTTTCATTGTTGTGAAGTCTATGTCCTCTATTTATTTATATATTGACTATTTGACAAAAACAATGACAAGCGAGATGTCACTATTAATTTAGTTGAAAGTTTTGTGTTTTTTTCATTATTCCAATCAAAACATAAAATTAATAAATGTCATTATAAAAGTTGTATGGGTTAAATTAATTAACATTAAAAATGAGAGTTTTATATTACTTTTGCCTCACATTTAACTATCAGTAGTATATAATTTTGATTTTATGTGTATTCTTTCTATTTGAATAGTCATATTATGTAACACACAATTTTCCCGATTAAGGCATTTTACAAAAAAATTTTTATACTATTTGCTATACACTATTTGACAATAAAAACAACAAGCACTTAATTTTCCTATTAAATGCTGCATAAAGGGTTTTTTGACTACGTACGTCATTTATTTTTTAATTCATTATATTTACATGTCAAATCTGCTAAAAACATTCAATTTTTGGATATAATACAATTTTAATCGATTGAGCTGATTTAATTTAGTTTTTATAACAATGAAATTGCTTTGTACTATTTCTACTCTATTTTACAAAATAAATCAGTACACGACAAGAATAATTGAATTTGCAGCGAATTTTCTGTTTCTATCCAAAGATAATAGATAATAACAAGATATGTCACCCGCGTGTTAAAGCATATTAAAAAACGAAAAATTCCACCATTTGTATTTTGCACAAATATTTAGGTATTTCGGCCATATTTGGAAAATTAGTTGTTTGTACATTACTAGGTTTTCAGAATTGTTCTGATAAAAGAGACAACCCATAAATAAAAATTTGATTATCGTTTTCCAAAGAAAACACCATTCTGAGTAATATTTTTTTATTAATGCTACTATTCCTTAATATAAATAGAATATCATTAAATTTGAAATTTATAGTCATTTGTGAATTAATTAATTTTTTGTCATCTTCATCATTGACAATGTTGTCATTTTACTTTATATGCATCAATTTAATTCCATTTCACTTATATACACTTATATATCTATTATACATAATAGTAACTTTTATTTGTGTTACTTTCTCAGATTAATTAAAATAATATAAATTGAATTTGAAATATACTATAATTTTATTATTGTAAATAATTAATAATAATAATTTTATAGATATTGTTCATAAATTAAACTGATTATTGGAAAACTTAAATATGGGCAGATCATTTGTATACTAAAATATAATCATAATTGAATAATGAAAATATTGATTACATTTTGAAAATATATAAAAATAATTTATTATTACTATTATGAATGATTGTAATCATACTTTGTCTTTAGTGCCTGATTAATGGTATAAACTCTTCTTTATCTCGTTAAATTTTTTAATGTTATAGCACAATTTAAGTTTTACTATTATAATAATATTATTATTACATATTTCCCAGTTTTACTACTTTACACATTATGACTAAACACTGTTGTTTGACTTCAGTTTTATTTGAAGCATAATATGTTCTGGTTTATTATTATAAGAGCTACATATTTAGGTATAGGTATATAAGCACTACAGTTGATATTTTATGCAGATCACCCCACATTTAAAATTACTATTACTATTAATCATTAATATTAATTATACACCTACTACAACTATTTTCTAATTTTAGCTACTAATTTAATTTAATAATTTATTACCATTTTAATGATATTAAATTTTTTTATGTATATACTTAATGAACTCAATTAATAAATACTATTATTTATTATCTATTATCTTTGTTCCTATCCAATATTAAAAACGCCAATTTTATGTTTAATAAAAAACGGTTTCAATTTGATCATATAGACTTATGGATAGACTTCTAAGTGTGATCATAGACTTCTAGATGTCCATGATTGTGATAAGGATTATACAAAAACGGTTACATCGGTAAAAAACAGCGGACAAAGACTGAAAAAGATTGAAAATATAGAATTTTTTTCTGCAGAATATAGAAGTATGTATGTCATTAATATTTGTTATATAATATACATATGTACTACTATGTAGTAAACAATCCTATATACCACAGCATTTCATAGGAAAAATTAAGTGCTCGTCATACTTTTTGTCAAATAATATTTATAGACATTTGAATTAAAAATAAATTGTTATTATCATTACAAATATATTCATTATAAAAAAACGTAGATATCAATTATAAGCTGTTGGATATATTATAACGGATGGTTTATTTCGCTTAATATTTGTATTATATATATTTTTTTTACTAATTTGGAACCTTTACATACCTTTAAAAACTCTGCAGTGCGTACATACCAAATTTTGATTTACATGTTATTACAATGAAAATAAGATCATGCTATCTTTTTCACCTATAGCTATTGATTTTTCTGAAAAAAACGTCATCAATCCTAATAAATTTATTGAAGTTTAAGCACAACTAAAATTTAGAGCGAGATGGTTCAGTTGGTATATAGCCGTTGCCTACGGAGGTGAAGGTGGCGAGTTCAAACCCCGGTTCTGTCCAACATAAATTCCTTCGTCTTAAAGGGCTGTAAACCCTTTTCATGAAATCATGTTATGTGATTTAAAAATTACAAAAATCCGACGAAAGAAGACTCACAGCAGATGTATCCAAATCGTCGGTCGGCATTGAAGTTATCCTCTTTCTCGGCGTTGCATCCGAGGAACTTCTTGGCGGTGCGAATGACGTAATCGACAATCTCATACTTATTGACGAGGTCAGCGTCCATTTCTTTCACTGTACTGAAGGCCTCTCCCAAGATCGTCAGGAAAAAGTTGATTAGAATGAAGGCCACGAAGAGCATGTAAAAGAAGAAGAAGACCAGACCCAGAGTCCCACCTCCCTCCGCGAATGTGGTGAAGTCGAATTTGTCTGAAGGGGTGGTTGGTGAAGGGGTATGTACACTGGTTTTACTTTTTACCTTTGTCCTCGTCAATTGGACTTATATGTAGTCATTAAGAGAGAGTTTTTGGCCTTAAAGTCAAACACCTTTTTCTCACTGAGTACATTATTCATTGCTAATTTAGACATAGTTTAACTATTAGAGTATAATATTGATGAATAATATATTTTAATATTTACTGTTGGAGACTGTTCATTAGTTGGTTTGATCGTTTTCCATAATTAATAGCTTTTTCCAGAATCTTTAACTAATGCACACAACATCGAACAAGTCAAGCGGTTCCTCATTTGGACTGACCTCCAAATTAAGGCCAATATGGTTAGCAATGAGAGCCATTAATAGTAGATCAAAGTACCTGTGCAAAAGAAGACGAAGAGAGAATAAGGCAAAACATGAAGTATTCAAAGCTAAGAAGAATCAGTGTTTTTGTAGACCATGCGGTCGAAAAGCACGTATCTTGTTAATTGTTTTTTTAACTAACGAGAATTTATTATTACCTACATTCAATAGTTAACTGTCAATAATTTTTTAAATAATTTAAATAATATTTATATTTAATAACCTGTTTATTTTTTAATTGTGTATAACCGTCGATTTTCTTAGAAGTTATTTATTTCACAATGAGCATTTTTTGTTTTGGGATATTTATGATATACTCTCTTATGTTTATTGAAATTTATTCAACATGTTATGTATGCCTCATTCAAACCATCCAACAAATATTGGCTGTAAAATTTGTAAAAATATATTTTTATTTTACATATTTCTTTTATAAGTATTTTTCAACCTATATTATTTCGTAATATTTCGTAATTTTTATTTGTTTGAAAATTATTAATTTTTTAATAATGTAGCTAATTATGTCGAAATGTAAAATGAATTTGGAATTCTAGAGTTACTATAATAAAACATAATTTATAAATACATTATAAGGGCAAAAGTGTACTATACCATCATAAATTACTTTCGTCAAAAGGAGAAACTTTGTACAAACAAAAAATTGGTAAAATGTTAATAGTCCAATAGTGAAGTAAATGTGAAAAAGTTGAGGCAATACAACAACAGTTAATTATATACTGTTTTTAAAACAGTATAAAATACAGAAAAGTAATTGAGGCAGCAAATATATGGATCGATTTTGAGTTAAGGATGAGAACTTATAATAAAAGCCAGACAATAATTTGAGTAACATGAGGGTAGTGGAAGGATTTAAAGAGAGGATTTGAGAGTTGTAATTGAATAAAGCAAGGATAAAGAAGATGATATACCTACAGAATATTATTTCAATAAATCTTTACTTATATAATTGTAATAATTATAAATCTGTGGTTTCATATTACTAACAGAATTACTAGAAGTAATGAAAAGGTTGTCAGTTTTTCGCATTTCATTCCTGTAAATTTACTAATTACCTGAGCTAAACTTTGGAACTGAATTCTACAATTAATTAGATGCCTAAATGTGTCAATCAATCTGAGCAGTAGTATACATTAGTAGTACAAAATCACCAATACTTTATTTGTTTTATTATAATTACAACGATAATAATTATTGTTCTTACTAAGACTCATGACGCCCAGTGTTTCAACAGTTGAGGCGACACTTTGGAAAGCGGTGACGGCTTTGAAGAAGAGAAGATATCCGAGCTGAACAAAAGCAAAGAACATGATGGCGAAGACGAGCATGAAGGTGGCAAGTGGTTGGGCTGCCACGTTAAGAACTTTGGTGAGCATCAGGATCTTCTTGTTGAAGGAGAGGAGACGGAGGAATCGGATCATGAAGATGAAGACGATGAAGCCTAGAAGAGCTTGGTTCGTCTACGAGTTTGTGGAAGAAATAGTACGTATAATTGGTTACTATGGCAATTATTATATATTGCAATTGATAACTGAGTATAATGATGAAATATTTACAGAATACAAGAAACATAATAAAGTTAGTGCTTTTTATTTTGAACAGAAAAAACGGGAAGTATAATATCATTTACTAAACATTAAGCTAATTGTACTGCCTCTGAAAATATATGTATGTACGAGTATATATATATATATACATTGTTACGTAATACATTATTTATTGAGTATCTTTCGTTAAACCTATAACGGTAGTATAAACGTACACTAACTACTTTTGACATTATAAGAGCATGTGACACACAAGATACATGTATGTATAGTGTCCAACATCACTGATGAGAATAGTGAAAATTCCTTTATGCCTAAGATAAATTATTTTCGGAAGAATATTTCAAATACTAAATACATTATATTGTTTTAAAGAATATTTATCTATGCCTTTGATATTTACTTTGTTGTAAAATTGAGCCATAGAATTCCGTTTAAATTTATCACTTTTCTAATACAAAATGATAGCTATTCGATTTCATTTAGTATTTATCGTTTTATCTGATTAAAAAATATCTTTATAAAGTATATCAATTGAATAATTCATAATAATATTATAACAAATAATCTTATTATTTGTTTATTTTTTATACGAAGATTTTTCTGAAACTTATTTTTTTGTATTGTCTGAAATGTAACAGATTACATTGTTTTTAATATTGTCTAACTTCCACAAAACTTATCTAAATATTTTGTATGAGTAGAAATAAAAAAAAATGTTACATTTGTAAAAATATTGTCACTTTCAAAAGTCGAAAAATTAATTTAAAATTAACCGATTCATAAGATTTGGATTAAATCAAACGGATTTTCTTCTTCTAAAAATATATGTAGATAACAGTGTTATTTAACACGTATTATACAATTCTAGTAAATTATATACAGTATAGACATTTATAATAGTTCCTACTTCGTCCATAAAGGCTGGCATCTGGAAATTGACGGATTTTGTTGGATACTTGTCCATGAATAGCGCCACAGCTTTCTGAGTTGTGATGCGCATTGCGAAGAAGGCGACCTCCGAAAAGCAGAATATGATCAATATTACATCCAAGATGTTCCAGAAATCCTGAAGACGTGAAAATATCAGACTTACAAAATTGTTAAACAACATGTTTTTGTTTTATTTAGGCTATTGTATACGTATACGCATTATTATTTATATTTGTTTCGATAATTGATATTTTTATGTTAAGGTTTCTATGATGAAGTAAAACCAAACAATTACATGATGTGTAAACTCAATAAATAAAAATTGATTGTCTTTTTTATATCATAAATTCATGCACAATAGTCATCTTCCATCTATGTAACATTGAAATATACTTAACATTTGATTTTAATAACATAAAGGTAGGTATATCGTCATGGTAAAACTAATTTAGTTTTAATATTAAAAAACATAGTTAGCTCAAGTCAAATATATTTTTAAAGAGCTAACACATTTTACGCTTATTTCAATTTTTTTATGATATGAGCTAACACACTTTTTGCCATTTTTGGCTAATAATAATAGAAATATAATAATAAAAATAATAATGTAAAAATAATATATACAGTTCCAGACACAGCTCATCATAATAGAAGAAACAAAAATGCAGTGTGTGTACTTTGTAATTATGCTAGCTTCATTTGTTATTGCAAAAGTCAAACAAAATAAATTATTGTCACGATCAGAGATATATTACATATATGGGTATGTCTGATCGACGCTAGTGGTTAATATTTAACATAGCATAATATTATGTGTACCAATATAGCAAAATAAACACCTATATAGAGACATAATTAAGACACATGTCGCGAATATATACATACATATATAAATACATGCATGCTACAGATATTTATTTGTTTAATTATTACTGTTTAGATTGTTAAGATGACGACATTTTCCGAATTTCAATTTACTTACTTCATTCTTGGGTTATGGCAAAATTTATTTTTCTATATAAAAAGCCTAGCTCCACACTCAGATCCGACTTCGTCTCAAAAACTACAAGGCTAAAAAACTAAAGCTAATTCAATTTTAAGGGGATGACATTTTTCAGATTTTTGTTTCTTTCAGCAGTGCAGAGCTTATTTTGGCAAATATTCTTCGATAAACTTTTCTGATTGGCTAATTGGTCACGTTACAAATTATGTTTTGTTAGTTTACTTGAACAAATAGTAATGTATTTATAATATTTGATTACTATATCGTGTTTAATATTATATTTCATCAAAAGCTTTTTAATGGCATAAATAAGAACAGTTTCCATTAGAAACTTTTAGTATTGTCTAATAAAATATTTCTTTAAATTTGAAAATATTCATATACTATAAGTACTTCATAAATAAACGTGTATTATTATTTTTTGGTGTATTATATAGTACGATTTTTACGTTATGTTATATGAATATATTTATTCCAATAATACAATATGTTATTATATACTAGCTTATAAGCAGATTCATTGATGCACTTTATTATCCATGTAAGTGGGGCTTTACTAATGCGGCATCAATAAAGCACTATTAATGTTTTGTAAATGTCTTGTCTGTTCAATTGATGCATAAGTTCTAAGGCCACAACACATAACTAAGAGTGGTTGCTTTTATTTTGCGAACTGTAGTATGTTATTTCCTGAATACTCTCGGTCTTAGTTCATAGTGTTCCGCCACACTGTCCGCTTTGGCAGTTAACTATAACTAAGTCTTAAATGTTCCTTCATCAACTAATTATATTGCTTGTACGAGTACGCATGGGCTGTATGAAAGATGGTACTCATCAGGCCTGTACTCGGGAGGAAGGAGAAGAGGTGCTAATAGGGGTGACTATTCACCCCTTTCAAATATGTGGCACCAAAAATAAAACAGTTAAATATAATTTTCAGTCATACTCCTTTCAAAATTTCAGGGGATACCTACAGTATGTTTCAAAAGTTCCATCGACATAGTGAAAATTGGTTTTTATGAAATTAATATATTAACAATAATCAGAAGTATACTCATAAAAATGAGACTATACAATCAGAGAGTACGAAAAATAATATTTAAACGGTACGTAGTAGGATATACGAATTAATTGTCATAGGGATCGACCTGCAGCCTACCTTTATCAACACAAAATTGCAGTCGTCGAAAGGCACACTTGTTGCTGATTCGATAATATTTAGTGAACCTGGCAAATTCTCCTGTAATGATTTCTTTCAAAAGAGCTATATTTTTCGCTTTCTGAGCAGCTATTTTCGGTTTCAAGATTCTCCAAAGTGCGTTATCGCAGAATGTCAAGTCTGGACTTCGTGGAGGCTATAATGTCGGTCCAAATTTGCTGACACCTCGGTCTTGAAAATTTTCTTGTTTTTATTGCCATCGGAGCAAAAGTCCCATCCTGTTGTACATGAGATGCCATGAGAATATCTTTAGCTTCTAGTGCAGGGATGAATACTTCACAAAGCATAGTAATGTAGCTTTCCGCAGAGAACACGCCATTGAAGAAAAACGGACCAATGAGATGTTTCAGTAAACTTTGCTGCCACACCAAAACTTTTTGTTTCAATTGTTCCCAGAAATGAGTCTTTTGCTTAGACTAAAACGAAAACCGCATACTACTACGATCATTGGCATATACTGCACACTCATCCGCGAAAAAGAATTTATTTCTTCTAATGTTGTTATCGCATTTTGCTAATATTTGTTCGCAGCATAAGACACGAATCTCGTAATCTCGCGAACTACTGAGGAATTGTACTTTTGTTGGCTTCCAACTTCTGTATCCCAGATCATTTGTCATTACTCGGTGTAATATCATTTGTGGTAAATCAAGTTCATCATATCTCCTCTAGAGATATGTGGGATATCTTCCAGCGATTAAGTAATATTTTCATGTCCTTCACTTCGCTCATTTGGGGGTCCACTTCGTGGTAAATCATGGATACTTCCGGTTTCAAACAACTTGACATGCCAAATTTGTATTACTTTTGTATCTGGAGGATTAGCATCAAATCGTTCTCTTAATTTGCTTTTCAAACTTCTGATAGCAGCAATACTATTATCGCTATCGTGATACCAGGCGGTTGTTAAAATTGTATATTAAATAGTATACTCGATGCAGTTTGGCATTTTTTAGTAGAATGTAAATTAAAGCTAAACATTTGTAATCAATAGTATAATCATAGATATCATAATTTTAATATCATATGAATTATAATTAATCAATGCCATATATAGTTGTTAATATATTAATTTCATAAAATTTATTTTAATCTATGTCGTAGGAACTTATGGAACATACTGCATACCACATGTTAAAATGGGAAATAAGATTTTTCAAAATGGAAATAAATTTGAAATATCTAATAAAAAATGCACACCTTTATTTATACCCTTACCCCTAAAAATTATTCCGATGCAATTTCATTCAACGCCTTCTAGAAAATTAGAGCGCCTAGTTGAAAATCAGAACATCCTCCCTTTACTGATAATATTATGTATATCATATATCTCAGATATTTCACAATATAGTCATTGTACAATTTCTACAAGGCATCTGGCATGTCAACAGCGCTCACTGCAGCTTTCTCAACAGTGCCCACTGCATCCTCCCAATCAGCGTCTACTGCAGTCTCCTCAACAGCGCCCATTACAACACATGGAAAACGCCTCATGCGGAAGGCAGTGCCTCTCCGGTACAATGCCCTTGTTGTTCGTTTTCTTTACTTCGGGAATTAGGGCTCGCTCCCCTGAATCGTTAGGCGTCAGTCTCTATGCTTACTTAGCGGTTTGGTCTTTCGACAAACGCAAGGAGGTCGCGGCAATATGCTAAGGGATCGTGTGCTTGACGTCTTGAGATGGATCCCGGAGAATAAGCTCACTCTCTCACTCTCAATCTAAATAAGTGCGAGGTGACCTTTTTCAGCTCCGACATTCAAGAGACTCTGTGGATTCCAAAGGTTGAAGATGAGAACCAATGTCTTAGGTTTAATATTAACCCTGTCTTCTTGGGCGTACGTGATGTACGACCGGATGCTAACTTTCCGCCCAATAGCGGATGAGGTGGCTATAAAGATGATGAAGGGAAATCACTTCCTGAGAGTGTTTTTGTTGTTGCGGTTAGCGGCTCTCCCGTCAAGCAATCCACGTGGGGCGACTTTCCGAAGGAACGGTGACATGAAGTGCTCGTCCGCCAGGTCCTGCACATTCTCGATCCCGCACACACACCAGCCAGTGATCATTCCATTTCCTCTCCCCGCACCGCTCACATCCCGGGTCCTCCTTAACGCCAATGTGCTGAAAGTAAGCAGTTCCACTGCAATGGCCAACCCTTAACCACGTCGGTGCAACGCTGGCTGCGGCAATGTCTGCCATAGGAAACATGACTGTAGCGGCTTCAGTAGGACTAGCTTAGATGAGGGCCATTGGCTCTGCCACACTTTTAGAGGTAGAGCTCTTGGGCGCAGGGCTGAACCGGCTGGTAACCCAGGCGGAAATGCCCATCAGACACCCGGAAACAGGGCAGTTCCTAATGCGAAATGCCCTGTCTGTGGCGCAACTCTTATGCTCTGCGCTAGACCCTTGGTTTGTGGGGACTTTGGTCTTGGGCATCATCTAAGTTGCTCAGATTGACCACGGATGAACGTTCGAGATGGACTCAAAGTGGGCAGTGGCAGTGCCCGACCTGTGTCAAGAATTCTCAGCCTGGTAGTTCTATTTCACTTACTGGGCAACCGGTGGCCGAGAGGAGTTGAACCTCCAATGGTATCTGAGCCGATATGCCTGAGCTTGCTCAGCTTATCCGGGGAAAGAGAAGTCGATATTTGTATGGTGCAGTAAACCAAATTTGGATCCAAGGATCCTACTTCGAAACTTCCTGGATATGTGGCCGTGAGACGAGATCGACCCTTTGGCCCTAACGGGGTAAGGGTGAAGGGCGGTGGACTCCTGACATTTGTTAAGGATGATATCCACTTCAGTCAAGTGGCTGCTGTCCGGGAGGGCAAGGTGGAGGGGAGGCTGGAGTCTCTCTGATCTCTGGGCGGAGGATCAGGCCACAAGACTTCGGTCAACGGAAGATCAGTTCGTGAGAATCTCCCAAGTAGTCAGAGATTGGTTCCAGAGTAAGCCGGCTAAGTGGATTGTGTTGGCGTTGCTCGACTTCTCGAAGGCCTACGACACTGTTTGGCGGACGGACATACTGGGAGGTCTGTTGAACTCGGGGGTCTCTTTTCCAATTATCCAGTGGATCGGGGGTTTCCTCATCAACAGATTGGTCAGGGTGCGTCTCAACCGGGTCATGAACGAAAGCCGGTGTTCTGTAGATTCCACTACCCCAGGGTAGTGGTCGTCAACAGGGGAGTCGATCTTTTGATGAAGTGAAGGAACTTTTTGGCTGACGTAAGGTTTCTTGTTCTGACTTGGTATAGGGTGACGCTGTCAGCTCTATTGAGGATGGACTCAATCTCATTACTGATTGTTTCTCTACCTCTCCATCTTCTTCTGAACTCACTCCCCAAGTTTGCTTGGTTATTCTATTTTCCTATTTCATTACGTCGCACCAGATTCGTGACCACATCGAGGCCGATCGGCACGCGATCTTGAGCTCTCTGGTAGCTTGGTCAGCAATTCTGTTTACCTTTTCATTAGATTCAATGCCGCAGTGGTCCGGGATCCACTGTAAGCCAATATGACCTGACAGTTTGACCTCGTCCTTTACACAGACGGGTCGGCTGAGGGTAGTGTGCGACGCGGGGACAGCACTGCGGTCGGGACCAGTGGACCAAGTGAAAATCCGACCATAGTTGCAAACCGGCGGCGGAGGGTGCGGAGTACACTTCGTTCTTTGAGACAGAGGTGACGGTTGGTTGGTTGGCAGTTGGTAGCCCGTCAGAGGAGCAGAAGCCCCCGCAGATACGAGGCCACCGCCACGGCCCCAGAGTCTCCTCGCCCTCCCCACAATGAGAGCAAACTGGAGGCACGCCCGCGTCCATGCGGACTCGGTATGCAGCCAGCAAGCGACAGTGTCCACTTCTAAGCTGCGCAAGAAGGTGTACACGAGGCGAGTACGCTCATGGACCGGATCTGAATCTCTGACTTGCCTCCGAATGAGGGACTTAGTTACCCTAAAGGACCCTGAGACTGGACCCAAGGACCCATCATCGTTCCGGGGATGAATGGTGGCCTCCCTGGCCTCCCTATCTGCGGCTTCATTGCCATGAAGACCGCAGTGACTAGGAATCCACTGGAAGACCGCTGTGCTCTTCACCCGCTTCAAGGAAGATCTGATTACCCCCCTTAATGGGTTGCAGACAGACGTCCCGCTGCTTAGCGCAGCCAAAGCCGACTTACTGTCGGAGCAGATCAAATAGTGATTGCCCGACCCTCAGTCTCAAGCCAGTCCTAGAGCTGTCACCTCCGTCTCGAAGAACGAAGTGTACTCCGCAGCCCCCGTCGCACCCCACCTTCAGCCGACCTGTCTGTGTAAAGGAAGATGTCAAACTATCCCAAGGAGCGGATGGTGTCCAGCGTGTCCTCCAAACGAACATCCTCGGGATCACTGCAGCAGCTGGCACCCCTCAAAGAAAAGTTTACACTCCACCCTTCGTTCCCACAATGCCACACTGTAAAAAAAACACGTAATTTTACAGTATCGATAATGTTAAATGACTAATATTATCACGTAAATTAACTGAAATTTACAGCATCGATGACGTTAAATGACCAACATTATCACGTAAATTAACTGAAATTTACAGCATCGTTGACGTTAATTGACTAATATAACCACATATATTAACTGAAATTTTACGGTATCAATGGCGCTGCGTGACAATCGGCGTATCAACAAATCCTCATAACACACCTGCCGTGTCAATCGCCAAGTAGCGTGGAACATGTTTTTTGTGTCAAAGAAATCCTCATAACACACCTAGCTCTTTAAATTGCTCTTTAATTAGATAAAAAATGTATTATTTTGATGTTTAAAATAACGATCTGAAATGATAACAATAAACTAAGCAAATAAAATGGTTATGGTATTCAATATATGTATATGATAGCTACCAACTTTCACAGGTGTATATAAAATGTATACAATAAAATTTAATTTAGAATAATAATTTATAAAATACCATGGGCATATATGGGTTATATAAAAGCATCACAGATTTTCCCATGGTGTGATTAAATGCAGCACTATATTATAAGCAACACGAACTATATCATGTGTGGTTGAATGTAATGGTTAAAATTTATTTGTGACATTACAATAGATAAATGCAAAAAGCAAAAGCTAGTATAGTATTAAATTCTTACATAATTATAACTTACCTTATAAAAATGCATTTGAAATAAACATGGAGCATTATCTCAAGTTAACAGAGACAATCTAAAATTTTGATGAATTTAGTGAAATCATTCAAAATTCTAGTTATCTGTAATAAATGAGACTGAATAACTGGAATTTCGTATTTAGTTATATTATATACATACTATTAAGTTTCACCAGTAATCATCTCATTTTTGAGTAAAGTAGTATATTGCTGATTGAAGGCAATAATAGCTATGTGATTAAAAAAGCAATGTAGTGTAAACTATAGTTTATACTACATTGCTTATTTAATCACAGAACATATATTGACGAGATTTTTTAATAATATTTAATATTATCAATAACATTATCCGCCAATAATAATATACATAAAAATATTATATTGTATATCTATGTAGATGGTCAAGCTATGTTAGTAAATATTCTTACTTTGAACACTCAATCAAACTATGCAAAAGTATATTCTTACTTCTAAATTTATTTATATATAGACAAGTAAATTAATGTTAGCTAATTAAAAATTGCTATATTTTGGTTATCCGACAACTATCGATAATCGCCCTTTACAGTCATAATTTCTGGAAAATGATACTGTTACAATCTTGTTAATGACTCGATGAAATATACATGGAAAATGTACTTTTTTGTTAATTTAGATCAATAGGAAGCTTTCTACAAGAAAGAAATATAGCTAATGTTTTTAATAACACGATACATATTATTATCAATGTGAGCTAATTACCATCTTTGTATTTGCTTAGGCACTGGGGCCATGTGGTGCTAGCTGTAAAAAAACGTATACATTTCAGTGGTACCTACTAAAAAATAAAGATTAACAACCAAATGCTATGTTTTATTCGAAAATGTAATTTATTATAATAGTAATGTATTATATAATAGTATGATAGATTATTATAATATTCTATACTATCAAATAAAATAAATATATAATATAATTCAATTATTATAATGTTTTAAATTCGTTAAATGCTATAAACCTGCGGTATTATACCATCCGTATTAACAGGTTGCTCTAAATGCCAGGTCAGTGCATTTGTTATTTATTAATAGGACGCCAGTTTATCTGTAAAATAGAGAAGTCAATTGTTTGACAACCGATAATTGTAACCTATGAAACGCATTTTATGAGCATTTTTTCTTTTTTCTATATTTATAATTCTGTACAATATATACGTATGATACAAATAACAACTTATATATGTATGTCGATAAATATCGATGCCATTTTTAGTCCGAACTAAATGTAAGGTTAAGTAGCAATAAAAGTAAGTTTATAATAATTGATACATTATTAATAAACAATATCCTGTTTTACTGGTGAACCAAATAATATTAGTTAAATAAATAATATAATACTAAAGGTGTATTAACTTACCTATAAATTTTTCATTTCTTGACTTAAGATAATTTAAAACACTTGTCCGATGGTGGATAATGAATATTTGTTAGAATAATTCCATTAAATTCCAAGATAAAAATGCACCCGTTCAGAGTATTCTTAAGAAACTTATGGTGAAATCCACCTCACTAATCATGGCGCATCTCTAAACTATATAAGATGTTAAAGAGAAGGCGATTTGGAAAAATACGAGACAACGAAAACACATTCATTGTCATTGTAACGTTTAACTGGCTAACGATCGGGCTATATATATTCTAGATTCGACATAGGTAGGTTCCTATACTATATTTTATCTAAACCTCTTTGTATCCTCGTGGACTCAAGTTGCATACTACACCATCCCTGTTTAGATAGGATAGATAAATGTATACAAACCAGTATTACAGGTACATCACGATTGTAATCAACTTTACAGTTAACTCCAGATTGACTAATGAACTTAAAGGCACAGACAATATCTTCATTCCACTGACAATATTTTCCACTATCATTATGTGTGCGTAATGTGAATGTATAATCAAAGCCCACACGCAGGATTTCCTGCGTGTGAATAATATGTGATTTTATTAATATGTAAATAGCTTTTTTGTCAAAACTATTGTATAATGATTCTTTAGTTGCATTCGAATGTTATAAACCAGTTGTTTGAATTATATTATTTACCACCTCTGCGCGCAAACTTTCAAAATTACCTCATTTTTTGTAATTAGAGAACAAATGACTTCAAAAAGAAAAAGGTAAGCTGATTGCTGAATATTTTCGATATTTTATATATAATTACTATTACCTGTTATAAACATAATATATATCATTTGTACTCAATACAAATATTATATAATATCATAAACAATAGTTATTACTATAAGTACTATGCACGTAGGATATTCTGCATCTGGGATGAAATGAACATAAAAAATCAGAAAATAATAGTATGTTGTTCATATTAAAATGTTATATATTTTACTGTTACACATTTTTATTTAACGAAAAAAAAAAATAAAGTCTTACATGAGGTTTGAACTCAAGACCAGTGGGTTGTCAGCCAGCGATGCTACCAACTGAGCTATGCCTGGGTTGAATTCACATTTGTTATACAAATCTATTATATCGGTGATATCCACACAACTATATGTATCCTTATTGTGTTATTGTTTTCAGATACACTGTGGACGAGGCAATAGAGTTAATAGCAACAGACCAATTGAGTGACGATGAGATTGAGGAGGTTCAGATTGCAATAATTCCACCAGTTTAAGATTCACAAGCACTTATTGACAAAGATTCCAAAAGTGATGAACTTGATGATCAGACAGATTTGTTTCATCTTCCGGGCCATTTACTTTGATCAGGGTGCTCCATTCAGATAACCACTGCTAGTGGAGGGAATAGAGATGATGACCAAATAGTAGCTGATGAAACTGAACCAGATATAGCCTGCTCCCTTGAAAAAGAAACATGATTGTCAGTGGTCTGCAGTAATACAGGACACTTCATTCACATAAAATCTACCCAAAGCATTACCTGAGGATCTACAGGAATTCCACGCACTTAGATCTGGTATAAACACACCTATTGATGCATTCAACATCTTTCCACATGACAGATTCTATGAACTTTTGATGAATGGGAGCAATTTGTATGCTATTCAGCAACACCATCATCTGGGTGTTGACATTGATGAGTTGCATGTCTTTATTGGTATCTGTTTATTGTCAGGCTACAAAAAAGTTCCAGACAGACATATGTACTGGTCGGAGGAAATCGATGTACACAATGAGCTTGTTATGCAGGCAAAAACTCAGAACATATTTGATTCAAAATTTATATTTTGCAAATAATATGATGATTAATGATGACCCATTTTATAAAGTCCATCCTTTATATAAGATCTTTAATGAAAATTCAAAGATTGTCCCCCCTG
>JAYRBW010110125.1:0-18301 GCA_036023295.1 Invenusta paracnida
TGGACTATAGTTTTCTAGAAACATTTGAATATTAGTTATTTAGTCTATTTTAGGCATATTTTAACTAGAATATGCTTGAGAACTAATATTTAAATGTTTCTAGAAAATAAAGAGTATGACTTATTCGTCTAATTTTGCTTGTATTATGTAAAACACATTTCAATAAACAAACTGATATGCATCAATTTATTAAAAACATTAATAAAAGTTTTATTTTCTCGAAAATGTCCATTTTTACGAAAATTGGGACAAAATCATAAAAATTCTCCTATATGGGAAATCGGAAAAATGTCCATTAAATTTTTTTGCACAGAAATAGCAAGTGACAACAATGTTTTTCGAAAACTAGAACCAAAGACATTTCAGAAAATGTATGTCGCTTGCTTCTTTCACGAAAATGTGAAACGGGGAAAAATAAGTGACCCTTTTGCTCCAATACTATATGCTAAATGAATGTAGTGATTACTCATAGTGATTACTATGAACGAAGTAATATAGTAATATCATTTTCTATGATCTAACAAGATGGCCTTTTTATTGCTTTAGTTTAATCCTCTTTATCATCTAGACATTTAAGTTTGTCAGCAATTAACGTAATAATCGATTTTCTCACGATAATCGATTGATTGTCCTAAAATAAATATCATACATATGTTAACTAAACGTATTTACTTCATACTAACGTAGGCATTGTTCCTGTGAAATGAAACCTATCATAAAAATAGATCAATTTCTTCTTAACTCATACTATAACGAAGCATTGCCTTGTAACTATAAAAAACTTTTATTAATTGTGCAAAATGTGAAAATACTTACTTCAAAATGAAATAATTATTGATTATTCATACAACCTTCTTTGATTTTATTTTAAAACTTTTGATTTTCTCCTGTCCACAGAGTGACAGGAATAGACAGAATATAGAGTAATTAAACATAGATTTCGACTCTTATCGATTCTATCATCAATTAAAGGGTTGTTAAAAAGGTCTTTACTACAATTAGGAAACCAGAAAGCTCTTGAAAAATAATGTTTTAAAAATTCACAACAATTGAAACGTTTATGTAGGAACCAGTTTTAGATATAAAAAAATAAATTGCTATTACAGACAACTTACTTATACTAAAATTCATTGAATTCAAATTGAATTTAAATTGTTTGAATTAACTTTACACTTAAAAGTAGTCCTTAAAAATAGTTAATATTACTATTAGAAGACCATTACATAAATTATAATAAAAAGAAACTATTTTCTATTGATATTGATGAAAATTGACAGCACGATTATATATGAAATCAATATGACTTCAAACTCTATGAGAATTTCAACTTTTATTGATTTCACATGCATCACGTTGTAAGTTTTATCTAGAAAAAAATGTTTTATTTCAATGTAGTTCGTGTACAAATCAGTTATCTATAAAGTAGAATTAACTATTCATTGTAAATTCTTTTCAAGATTTATGGTTAATTTTGAATAATCAAAAAGTACATGAGAACTATCTGACAAATAAAATTTGTTACACATTTTATTATGCCAAAAACCGTTTTATTAGGTATGCTGCTTTGGGGATATTTCATTTTAAAGCAATTTCGAGACAGGCTGTAGGTATCGAAATAGTAGTATTTATTGAAATAAATATCATTATAATTAGAACTCTTATTAGTATTACACTATCATTGAAGAAAATGAAATACAACTCTAGATGCAATAAACAACCCACTATTCAACTTGGTTCGCGGGTGACATTTTACTATACATCGCATCTTTCTAGACATCGCCACAGGTTTTTGTACACAGTAAAATTTCTATCTCTAAATCAGTTACGCATATCCCGATAAAATGTATGTATATATAAACGGGACTATACCATTTGTTGTTTCGCAAATTGCCACTAAACTGCTATTACAGTCTTTTTTGGTGATGCGTAGAGATTGATTTCCTCCGACAGTAGGCGAATTCCATTTAGCCGAGTAACAGGCACTTTGAGGCAGATAGTTTTCTCGATAGGACTCCAAACTTGCGTCAAAGACTATCCGTGACCCCTTCCAGTAGTGTTCAGGAAAGGGACTCCAAACAGTTTCTATTAATCCGATCCATCCCTCTGATCTTTAAGAGAATTTTATTGAAGATTGACAGTTATTGCATTAGGTACTATATGTATTAATAAATAATATCTCTAAATGTTTCTTTATGTTAATTATTTAGCAATGTATATGTATCTCGCCATTTATTCAGGTTATTACTTGTCCCAATAGTGAATTTATTTTTATTTGAATGGCGTGATATCCTGGAGAATTTTAGCCGTACTAGATTTGTCATTGTTATTATCATGTTTTGCCCTTAAAACTATTTTACAAAATTTTGCAGAATTTCTTCCGTAGAAATAGCCAGAGGCTAATTTAATTAAGTTAGCATAATTGCATACTATTTACAAAAATAAAAGTTTCAACAATCCGCGTTTGCTTCATTTGTGACATCCATTAGCAAATGTTATTATTATGTTTTTAGTAGGAGAGTAAAATAGTAGCTAATAAAATTATAGTATAAGCATATGAGTAAGTATTAATATAAAATGATTACAACTTAATCCAATTTGTATAAGTTGTTTTTATGCATATATGTAGAGTTATTACAAACAAAAAATAATGAATAATAAATCTTTTATAGTCAAATATATTTAAAATTAATATCTTCCGTTTTATAAACTAAGTGTCATCAGATCCACAAATAATGTGCCAATAATATCGAAAAATCTTTTAAATACGTTTGAATATGGGAATTATATAAAATTGATTTTCTAAAAATTCCTATCCAATCAATAGGAATCAATAGTGATTCAAGCCGATAGATGAGATTTATCTATCATTCATTTAAGCTGCACATTTGTTGCATTAGCGTCAGCCATGGAAATGTAAGAAATAAAAAACTATCCGATTTAATTATTCCCAAACAATTCTTTATCGTTATTAATATAAAGTAATATAGTTAGGTAAACATTCCAAACCGTTAGTCATTTATTACAGGCAACTAATTATATCATATAAAGTTATTTCGTGTTTAATGAAATTAATTACATTTAAAAAAGGTTCCAAAAATGTTCTTAAGTTTAAACTTTAAGTAAACTATATAATTAACAGTTGCTTTATTATTTTGTGCTTTTAGAATTTATTTCTTTAATAAATTATATCTAAAATATTTATATTTCCCTGTGTCCTTATTCCCTGTGCATATTAGAGTTAAGCAAATTGTAAAATACCATAAATCCAACCGTACATTTTTTCCTTTTTAATTCATTCACTCACTCTCTCTCTTTCCCTTTAGGATTATCAACCCATACATTGGTCAATCTCATCGAGCAACACGTTCGGTGCCTTCAAGATATTGGGATGGAGTTTGCCGCGATTACCCTGGATGGACTCTCCAGAACAATACCACAATCCAGGAATTATGCTATACACGGAAGAATGGAGAATACAATAGTGTCATCAACATCTACAACTGACCTTGTATAGTGTGTGGCTATACACCTACCACTGCTACAAACTAGCCCGAAACATCATGGCGATATCCAGAATAATCAGTTCACAAGGTGCTATATTATGGATTTATGTTGAGAAAATTTTGAGTTTACAGGAAAGGATGGCTTTCGTTTAGGCAATAAGATGACCCAACGCCACATAAATTTTCAATCGCAAAAAATGGAAATTTCTTTTGCAGCACAGACACTTTCTCGGTCAACAGTAGAATCTCTTTGGTATCTGTGCCTTAGCGGATGTACTGCTTTTGGGGATAGTGAAGCTACCGAAGAGTTTATCCTGGCCGTTGATGACACTTTTGACCTACTGAATTCGAGATCGACTCGCTGTAGTGATCCTCCTAAAAATCCCTTAACACCATTCAACCTGAACTACAAAAAGGATCGCGCTGACAGCCCCATCTGCTATTTCTCCTTACTGCGTTTGGAAGATGGCCAGCTCGTTACGGAGTTGAAAAAGCACACCTCCGTAGTTGGTTTCAATCTTTCTTTTAAAGTCAGTGTTTGAAGTCTTTGGACTTCTCTAGTGTCAATACCTACGTACATATCGTCTGTCGCAAGACTACGTAGAACTATTTTTAAATAGTTTACGACGTTTTGGTTGGTGGAACAATAATCCTTCAACTATTATTGTCACATCTGCCATAAGATCAGTTTTATATCGTATCGGGATAAAACAAGGTTTGACAGGAAGGTCCCACTTGATGAAGTTCCCATTGACGAAGCGTCAATGGACGATGTGGCATGAATGATGTTGTTTTTTATAAGCAATGACTACTGAAATTTTACAGTATATTGCCAGATGGGTTGCTAAGGTCAACACCATTATTTCTTGTGTTTCGTGCACCTCCGTCCTGTCAACTAGTGAGCATCCCAACGACTCTACCCTATTGTCTGTGAAGACGCGAAGCAGTCTTTATATTCCATCGGCAGATTTAATGACATTATTTACATTTATAGAAAGTTGTGTATATGACTTACCATGCAACAAAAGCTCGATATACCAAACATTTTGGATGCATCGGTACTGTTTTCAAGTCGCAGTCTGTACATTTTGATGAAATGACCGAACTTCTCTCTTCCCATTATTATTCCCTGTTGTGCGTTATTGTTGAAACTTTTTTACTTTGCGTCAACATCAAGAAAATCTATTTTAACTTTTGTCAAAAAATTCACAAAACCCGTTATTTATTTATTTTCAATAATTAATGATTGAAACGTTGATATTTATTTTCATTTTCCTCCATTTTATTGACATTTATTCATAGATTCTTTATACAAACGTTTGTAGTGTGTCGTGTAAAATGTCTTCATTTTCCTTATATGCGTATGTATGTACATGTTTAATTACTCATGCAGTATCTATATAATAAGAATCCTTAAACGATATATTCTAAATTATGAATGTCATATTATACTGCAGTATATCAAGTTAATGATTAAAATAATATGTTGATTATAGATATGTTTATATTTGTTTCTCGTATTTTATCAGTCATGTAGGATGGCTAATCAATTTAGCTTATCCAAACTTAAATATTTAATTTCAGTGGCAACCTACTATAAAGTATACTTTACCGTGCTTAATTTTCGATTAGTAGACTTGCCCTAGTTCTGCAAAGCATTCCAGAATTATATTTATTTTACAGACGTGCCACTACGATATACATCTTAGTTCCAATTCATTTCCAAATTTATTATTGTTCATTTTTAAAATTATTTATTAATAAAAATAATGTTATAGTTAACAACCCAGTGCCTTGCTAATTTAGTACTTATACATAATTTGAATGAAGTATATTTAACTACATATATCTTATTACATAGATCCTAATATTATATATCCTTTTTTATGAATTATTCAATAGAACCAAGCGGTTATACTTTTGTTCAAGTTTTATTATTCATGTATTTTATACGGGTGACTTCTGAAAGCTAATAGCAATTTTATATTGTACCATAACGAGTTTAAAATACTTCTGATGTTATCGGTGCTAACGTTTTCCTATTTTTTTAGTATATTGTTTACAGCCTTTTGGTGCTGTACTACTCAGAAATATTTATATTTTAGATGTAAAATTGTAATATGTACCTAATGCATGGTAAATTTCATTATTTAACAGTTTGTATTAAACTATTATTAGTCTTCATTATTTAAGAATTTTGTACATAATACAAATAAACATATTTCTATATTGTCGTATTCATTCGAAATTAGAATTTACAGAATATACAGTATTTTATTTCCTTATTCTTTTTATAAAATTGCAATTTATTGTTTTCCCTTCACTGTACGTAGGTATATCCAGTTTTAAGTGATTTAATTATGAATAAATATACTTTTTTAAATAAGAATTGTTGCCTTCATTATTTTATATAATGCAAATAAACATAATGAATACTTCGGCCATTCGACCATTGTATCTTCTCATTCAAAACTTGAATTTACAGATTGTTTCATTATTCGTTTCTTTTTTAAATACTAGTTGTATATTTATACATAGAAGTAGTGACTAAACTTCAATTACAAAATATATATATAGTCGTTGCTTTATTACTCTATGTGTGCAATTACTAAGTACAGGATAAAAATACCAACACTGAAAATAAGAAGAAAATTAAGTCTAAAACTCTATAATACGTTGTTTTATAATTACTTGTATTTACATTACCAAGTAGGTAGGTACATAATAAATACGCCAATACGTCATATTGATAAATTATTTCTTAATGTTTTGTACTCATTTGAAAGTTGCCAATAATATGTTTCTTAATGTTAATGATATTATGTGCTTTTATAAATAAAGTTGCCTGTTTATCAATAATGTTCTAAAAATATATTTTGGAATTTCCCCGTATATCCGATTTCAGCGGCTGCATACAAAATAGAGCCCTGTCGTTCCTATCTCTATTACATTTCCATGGCGTCAGATGATTATACAAGTAATATTCTAATTAGACAAGTATAATGTAAACAAATTTTGTCACATTACCCCATTTTCAACGCGCATTGGTTAATTTGCATGTAGTGCTAGAAGCTACATATTGCAAATTAAATATATGTAGTACACACTGTGCTCGTACCATACTCATATACTCACATTTCCAAAGAGCGCATAAAGCGGCCAAGAGCAGCAAGTTCTTCCTCATTGTACGCTTCCGCTAAACGAGCCTGAGCTGACATGCATGCTGTATCGGATGCTCCATAAGAGCTTTCCGTACCCGATTCCACAATAAAGTAACGCTTCGCTGCAAAAAAATGATGTCGAATAATTGGCAAGTATGATTAGATTATAGAGTATAGAGAAACGACTCTTGTGTTTTGAATGTATACATTAAAAAATACATATTAAAAATCTGCTAGTTAATGCAGATTTCATTCTTACATTTATTTTTAACTTAAACGCAAATGAAAAATTATAATTTTGTACTACTGCTCGTCTACCTCTGCTTATGAGTAGTATAATGAAAATATATATTTGTTTTGTGCTTAACTAAATTGATAGAATAGAAACAATCTATTTATTAATAATTTAAACATAGAAAACTTAAATAGATTATGTGAATATATATATATATATATATAACCAAGCATATATAGTACGTTATAATAACAATAAATGTGCATAATGTACTGGTTTAAAAATTACTATACAAATGAAATTGATGTACAATTACCTATTAAGAATATATATACCTACAATATATACCAAAAATATGTAATATTGTTCTTGCTATAAAAATAAATCAATTACCGGTAATCTACAGTCTTGCATTTGGAAAAAGTAAACGTTCAGATTTTAGTGATTACAGAGGTCATAAACGGCATTTTCAATGCTAAAACATTTGCCAGGGTAGACATGAATGGTGGCCATCAATATTTACAAAATCACAAAAATAGTCATTTATTTCCAAAATACGTGTAATATATTGAGTATTTTATTATTTAATAACTATAAAATTATATTTGTTATATATGTACTAATAGTAATTGTGGTTAACTTTATAACTCTCAAAATATAGATTTTATTCATTTTTAAGTCAGAGTCTCTACCTTAGAGTCGTTTCTCTATGTGTACTCTATGATTTAGATATTGTTTACTTAATCAGATTTATCCTTTATTTCGTTAATCTAAAGTATTGTTCCCGCGAGTATACATTAAATTCCAAAAAGTACATCAGATTACAAATTCTCAGTCTATAAGTAGTCAATTAATCAATTATTTGATTAGGACCTGTGTAAATATGTATGATAGTACATATTATTATAACTAGTACAGTTTAAAATTTCAATATCTACATCTTTACAAGTCTCTGATATTGCATTATTTTCAGTCATGACAAACCTTTTAAGCAATCGATATATAGATCAAAGATGATATCTTGGACAACAAATAATAAAATTGAATAATTGATTGTAAATGATCTAAAATATTATTTGCTGTAGACATTTTTAACGTAATAACAAGAAAATTATCCTTGAAATACTTACAATGACAGCAGCTATAGATACTTTCCTGAATACTATATCTATTTATGGAGAATTTTAGGAGACAAGGAATAAATTTTACTTTCTAATTGATGTATTGAAACTAAATATGTGTCCCGTGTTACCGAAATTGACACTGATTTGGTATAATTCAGTGAAATACCAGTCTAAACTGACATGTATTATACGTATATATAATTATCTAAGTAATATGAATATTATGATTATACAAGCCAAAAATGTGGCAAATAAAAATCATGTCACAAGTATATGAATTTTATTTGTTTGTTTTAAGAAACAAATAAAATAATTTATCTTGTCTTTTGTCATAATGTCTCTCTGGCAAGAATTTACAACTGTTCTTCTATCAGACACACGTACCATCAACCGTTTCACAGAGGACATTGTGTTGTGAATCACAATTGGCATTTTCCATGTGGATCTGATCTGGTAAACGTCGAACAATAATACAACTTTCCGCTGAAAATGCATTGCTTGTCAACCAGATATTGAAGTTGAATTTGGTTCTTGTGCTATCCCACAGCCCAATGCCACTGCTTCCATTGATTGCAATCCAAGCTGTTTCTCTGCAGAAAAAAATATTAAAAACAGTTAGTATTTTTAGAAATTTAGATTATATATTTAGAGTACAACGTTGAATATATGATTAATAAAAGTATATATATATACAATCTTTTGTTGCGCAGAGTAAATTAATGAAAGAAAATATCAAATAATTCAAAATAAAACACAATTTATTTAATCACTGCATAATGTAGAAAACTACACTAACGACCTGCATGTGTAATAAAATTTAATGATTGAATGTAGCGATAGAATACTCATAAATGCATACAAATGTGAACAAATACAACGGAATGTAATGTACTTAAATCGAAGATCTTTAATTAATACAATCTACCAGTAAAACATAATAAAAGTAAACTTAAAATTACAATGGCAAATGAAAGGAGATAATAGACTTCTAAATTTCTCAACGTTTAGATAATTACATAATAAAAAGATAATCTTCAGAACCAGAAAATTAGTGATATTGTGCTTCCAAAATTATTATTACTTGGTATTTTGAAATCAATATACTAAAATCAAATTATTAAAATTATAAACAATCGCTATACTGCATTCATTTTGATATATAAGTTTGCTTAAATAACAAAAGTGTTTAAAATCTTAAATAAAGTATAATAGATAAATTTAGTACATATATACCTACCCTTAAGCGATTCCATGTTAATCTTCCAATAACACAATGTACAGATGCAATTAAATATTTGTTTGTATCAGCAACTTTTTCTTTCAAAAAATAAATGTTTAATATTAATAAATCTTTAGATAAAATTCAATTGACTCATGACAAAATAAAGAGTTATAACGGAAACGTAAAATATGATTGACGATCAGAATTACGATATAAAAAGGAGTATTTAGTTTTAGATTTAGTATCAGTTTTATCTGTACAATATTTTTTAACTAGGTATTGCTGTCAGGGATTTTTTTCTTCCATATTTAGCTAACTTATTGCTTCTATGTAGTAAGCGCACAATTTTAATTATTATTACAATTGACACATTGTTTAAACAAGCACCAAATCTCATCTACTGTCTATATGGAATGTTTATAATACAGATAGGTACAAGTATGTCAATAAAGTGATACATTCTATATACCAGACAAATTCTACAATTAATAATAATAATAAAGTAATAAATCATTCGGAATACTTTTATAGTTTAAATTCTATGTATACTTTAATTAATTGTTTGTTGTGTTAACACTAGGTTGTAATTCTGTACTCACACTTAACGAGCGATCTGAAAATTTGAAATATTTGTGAAGCAATTCAACAGCTTACTTATCTGACTAAACGACATACGCATACATAGTAGAATTTGTCACTGAAATAAATCTTTGGTTGCAAAGAAAAAAGAATAATTACAAACAAGCAAATATAACCTACATATTGAATGACGTCATCAGCCGCAATAGTATTGCTAAATCTTCGTTAGAATGTAGCTCCACAATTTTCCCATTTGATTGAAGACATATCTTGGAAGCTTGTTCTTTTGTGGCACTCTTATTAGCGTGAAACATTTGGTTCGCTACGAAAACATAATAAAATGCAATTTAATTTTACTTTAGTTTATTTTTAAAATAAACTGTAAATTAAAAAAATTCTTTTAGAAATGATTTGTCGATTCAATTTTTAATAACAATATTGAAGATAGTTACATTGTATTAGATCTGTCTATACCTTTCAAATATTATACAATGAAAATGACATACCAACAAGTATAGACATAAAAAGTTTTAACTTTATTTAATGTGACTTTTATAAGAGAAAACTTATAACTTACTTAATTTTCTTATGTATACATTTATATATATAAACATATAATAGTATAACAAACTTATATTTTCTAACCTAACAAACTCTAAGTATAATGCATACCGTAGTATAGCATATAATACTCGTATATATACATATATGTATAACATATGACTACAGAAAATGTTAAAGTTACTCAGAAATTTCGTATTATTTTAATAATTAATCAGCGTAATACGTTAAAAAAACCAGATAAGGATTTTCGTGAAATGTAGTGAAAATATAGAACATATTTTCGATTTAGCATACAAACAAGGGGACACAAAATAATAAATAATGAAATGGTAAACGCCATTTTCAGCAGTAAAATAATATATATTGTACATCAAGAGACTAGTACGAGGCTCCACGACAGGCTGTGCGATTGAGCACCAATCAATAGTTATCTTGTGAAACTTATTTAACTCTGTATAATGTGTAATGTGTAATACTTTAATACTGAGAAGGATATTTCCCATTTTATTTCATTGCTAAATTTTTAAATCATCAATGAAGCAGTTTTCTTCTTTATACATTAAGTTATATTTTTTAAATAACATATTTGCGGCAGCCAGCTTTCTCAAAAAGATGCGTCTTAAAATTGTATTGGGCCCTTATTTGTTTGTTTCGTCTATATTTACTTATACTTCTGTAGACTTACCTCGTGGCATGACCTGACAAAGAGAGGCATGGGAATTTCCACAATCCTCATCCTGAAGTGTATATTGATAACCGGAAGTGCGACCCGCCAATGTCATACAAGTGGTTTGCCGGGTGTTATTGATACTTGATTTTGTCACGTTGAGTAGTTTAGTCAAGGGTACACCCGTTTCTGACCAGCGGGAACCGGAAGTTCTTTTGGGGGGATAGTTCACACCGATCCAAGAATTGTCACTAAAATTGATTTAGGTGTTGTTTCCAAAAATGAGATCAATTCCTATATAATATTATTACTTCTAATACGTCAATATGTTGAATATTATATATAAATCCAAATAATTTTGATAGAACAACTGTATCAGGTACGAATAAAAATAATATAAATGCATTAATCTAAAATATTTTGGATATATTTAACTATTTTGTACTTTGAATAGAACGTATATATGTATATTAATTGTATACACATATGCATCAGCTTTTAATTGAAGAGAAATCATGAAACACATCAAACTATATGTTTCTTTCTTTATTTTTATATAATATATAATTTAATATTATCAGCTTTCTCGTCAAAAATTTACAATTATGTACCTACTCAACATACGACTTGTAATTTAATTTTACAATTTAAAAGTTCACATTTCCTCTCCGAATCCGCTCATAAATCCTCTGAAAAATAAATAAATAATTTTAGCCAAGTTTTCTTTAAATTTCAAGCAATTGTCTTGGTAACTTTGAACGAAATGAAAGATAAACATGGAGCGAAAACTCACGCGTCAACCGATCGTAAAGTTCGCAACATTGATGCCAGTTCGTAACGAGTGAGCGCCTCTGCCAGACTACCAAACTGTATCTCACATTGCTTTGCTCCCAAATCCTTTGTATCTTTCGTTCCAATGTAGAAGTATTGTTTCTGGTCTAAAAGTAATGTTGCATAACTTGGTTACAATGAGATAACGAATAAAAATGTAACTATATAATACATATTAATTTGATGTATAAAACAAAAATGTTCACCTAAATTAATTTTACAATAGTTTATTACTAGTAGAATGTTCTCACTAATAATGATCCACAGATTGTTAGTGTAGTGTTTCTAATGAATATAGATATTATTAATATTTTTGCGGTGGACAAAAGTTGTTTCTTTGATGCAAAGTTTAACGTATTAAATTGCGGAAAAATCTTTAAAAAATCTTTTTTTACTTTAAAGCTTCCTTTTTGTGTCGCAGGATAAAACATTTGATTACATAAATTTATTTAGTTATTTTAAAATGTACAATAATGCATTTAACTTGTTATGTTATTAAACAATTAATGTTCTTGTTTCCTTTAATTTTATGATCAAAGTTTTAACGGATTTTAAGTTCAGAAAATTGTATAATTTTATTTCTAAATATATTATACAATTTCTGCAGCAAAAACTTGTAATATTTTATCAAGATATCCGAAATTACTCTGTGAATTTTTAATAAAAATTAATCTCGTAATCTTAAATAAATTTTAAAGTAATATTTGACATCTTTATTATAACATATCTTAGAAGTTAGGGCAATAATATCGTATTCATTTTCACAATACATTACACAAAAAGGTATTCAATGTATGTATATACACAAAGCACCAAGTAGGGCTGACTTAGTGACTGATTATTGGGTGATATCCCAATGCCGGCTTGTATACAGGGTGTCCGTAAAATCTCTTCGCAGTATTTTAATCAGTATACTATTATGTAAGTATATATATATATATTGGTTCTGCAATCGCATTGTGTATACACATGCACATAGCCATGGGTATATGACGTAAGCATGTTCGGAGAAACGTTCATCTGCTCATCACGAGTGATTAGAGTTCAGTAATGGCCTGTATATGCACACACATGCATACTTCGATTAATCAGTTATAATTGATCAGCAGATATGCCGAAAATTGTCACTTTTTGGTAAATTGACAATTTTTAAATTTGATTAACTTACATCTTACTAACAACATAAAAATCTCTATGATGTTTGAATATAATAAAAATTGAATGTCAAAACATTTTAAATGTTTTAATTGTTCTTTGGGTTTCTGGTTTTTTGTATTGTATATAGCTATTATGTAGAGTTTTGTTTAAATTTAAGAAATTATATATTTTAAAATAATTATTTCAATTATTAATAATACAGTAAACGTGTGTTACTAACATAAATAAAAATCTCTCTCAAAGTATGTCAAATCATATACTTCATAGTGAATGTTTTCAATGTGTAAAAAACAACATACCAGCTCCACGCTCGCAAACTACAGAAAGCATCATATCATTGCAGTTTACAGATTTAATTACGTAGGCTCCATCAATATTTTCAATAGTTGTACACCTTGAAGTGCTTATTTCGATAGAATTATGAAGAATCTCCGGGTTAAAACTAGTGTAGGAGTTTCCCCAAATCAGTTGATTAAGTTGTGAACTCATTAGAGCTGTTTCTTTTGGATTGTATAGTCCATACCATGTTTTGGATCTAGTTGGAAGAAACGGATAAGGGGATTCGTTTTACATTCTTTAAATTATGATAACATTTGATTAGATAGTATTTCATTGTGTAAAATATGAAATAGTATAAACAGAACATTTAATTATATGAAAAGGGGTAAATGTCTCATCAAATTATAGATATTATAAATGGTTGAAAAACAATCTACTTAATATTCGGAAAAATTATAGCATTTATCAAAGAAGACTAAAACGTATGCATGTTTATAATGTTTGCATTATTAGACATATAATTTTGTAAAGATAATTTTTCTGGTTTTAGATATATAGATTATCTTGATTATATATATGTAAATGTTATATGCGTGTACTTTATACATATTTATGTCTTTTAAATCGTAAACAAAATTTAGTAACTTGTTTTTTTAAATGACAAAATTTACAAAATATATAATAGAATTTTAAAATATATTTATTAATATTTATTAAAACATATAGAAATAACATTTTACCAAATTTATTAAAACGTTTCACTTGTTAAATAGTTTTTTAAAAATATAATATTGTAAGAAGCTAAATTTTACTTTAAATTAAATAAATAGAAAGAAAGATCCAAAAGAGAGATAACGTTTATGTTCTGCACACCGCTGAGGGTCCTAAGTCCAGCACCTTATTATTATTATTCTACTACTGCATCATTGTATTGTCATCTTTTCTTATGGTCTGTTTTGGTTTTGCGTCCTGAATTTCTGCTTCATTTAACATATAACAACCACAGGCATAACTTAAAAACTTCTTATTTGCTAGGCCTGTGCTATTATGTACAATTATAGTTTGGTTGATTTCTAGCATTCTCTTCCACCTTAGGTATTTGTTTTCATTTTTGCTGAATTGTAGATTACTCTAGGAAGTTTTTTACTCTTCTGTCTCGAAGCAGCCATTCTTCTACTTTTGGTGCAACCTTTGTTTGTTAGTCATCTTGTTGTATAGTTACCCTTTCTTTCTCTTTTTTTCTCTTTTTAATTTCCCCCTTCTTTCTGGTTAAATGAGTAGATTTTGACAGCTGTTTTATCAACTTATGATAGCAACAAAGCAGCACTTGAGATGGTAAAGTGTGCAGATGACAACAGTAGAGATCCTCATTTGGCAAACACCATTCAGATGATAGAGCCGCTCCGTTCAGAAAATACATAGAGGGAAACGAAGAGGCAGATGAACTGGCAAAAAGCGAAAGTATGGAGAACCAATAGGAGTAGAACCGGGGGTTAAGGCTGGTGCAAAGACTTTTATTTATATAATATAGAAGTCTGTGGGCTGGGGTCAGAAGGAAAAGAGAGAGAGAAAAGAACAGAAACACTCAGGCTGGTATGTTAAATCCTTTCAAGGACAGCTAAAGAGAACTGAGATCAAAGGAAGTTGAAAAGTTAGCATCACCATCCATTAGCTCAGGACAGGAAAAAGTCCTGTTCTCAGACATTATCTGTTCATGGCCTACTATATCTATATTATATATACCTACTGTATATAGTAGGCCATGATCTGTTGCAGGATAGGAAAAGCTGTCAGCCCCTTCTGTTTAAACTATGACAAGAGGTAGAAGAAGCCCTTCTGGTGATGTGTTTCAGATGGGAGAGAAAAAGAAGAGCAATGCTTTTAGGGAGAAGTAGGCCCCAAGATAATCTTCTAAAATACAGATAACTTATTAAGTTCCTGGGGAGCATTAGTCACAAACAGTTATAGCCTGCCCTGGTCCAAAAGAAGAAGAAACTTATAACACATTTATAAAATATTTTAATACATTTATAATTAAATTATGATTGTGATTATTTAATTTGTGATAATTTTAAATGCATACGAATATTAAATTACTTTGTGAGACATGGAAATGTCTTTCACGAACTTTTTAACGTAATATCTAATGAGATATCCACCGGTCATATCATCGTGTTACTACTACTATTCTTTACATTAAAGTCAAAGCCAATGAATTGGTTTTTAAAACTTCACCAATTATAAAATTTATGGTTCTACACTTTACTTCTACCATTTAGTCGACTTTGCAAGAAACTTACACATTGGCACTGTCTAGAAAGCGTTCCAGAGATAACAGATCATAATTATTGTGGACTTCTGGTAGACGAGCATTAACCGAATTGCACGTCTTTCTGGCAGCGTCATTATTTAAATTATTCGTAATGAAGTATTGCTTTGCTGAAAATTAATATAAATATTTACTGTATAAACATTAACTGTTTACAATATTCGTCGGTATAATTAATATAGTTATTGTACTAAAAACATTATATTTATATATCTAATGTATTTGTTTTCAAATATTTAATACTGGTAGAAATGTGTTGGATTATTTGTGACTTTAACTTTACGCTAATTCCTTTAAGTACTTGTATTTTCCTATTGTCCTCGTGTTTATATTATAGTTGAATCAATTGTGAGAAGTTTGTGAATGCATTGTTTAAATAAATTCCCTTCGTTTAAACATTTCCTTGTTTTCTATTCTAACTTATATCTACTATTTCATTTATAGATTTAATTTTTTTAATAAACATTCCAATTTTATAATTATATTGTTTAATTTTTTATCTAAATTTGTCAAATGATTTAGTATTTATATTTCCTTATAGACAATATAATTTAATAATATTACCTATATTCATTAGAAATTCAAATTATATAATTTTTTTCATATACCCAGTTTATAGTTTATGATACTCGTATAAGCAACTCTATTACCTATTGAACGATAAAATCAATATTCCGAAGTATGTCCCTGTTAGATAATTTTTGACAATGTATCATAAATAATTTAATTTAAAGATTATCTAATAATTAATATAATCAAGGAATTAACAATTTTGTGTTAAATTATTTAACAAATTCCTATAACTGATCTCTAGATATAAAAAATGATTAATTATTGAGTGATAGGTACTGTACGTGAAATTTAATCAATAAATGTATTATTCCAATGTGAATATTAACTATTTCTTTTCAAAATATAAAAATACTATATTATCATTTACAATTAAAAATTATTTGATTTGTTCTGTCTAAATAAATATTTTCGTGAGTCGATATTAAATAGCAGAAATTCTGTATCTGCACCCCATTAAGCATGTATACAGACATACCTCCATCATCCACAGTTTCACAGACAAAATTGAAGAGCTTTTTACAGGGCTGGAGTCCGATGGTTTGGTGGTCCTGTCCCTTGAAGTAGACGCACATTAACATTGTTTGTGTGGGTGGTGGTAAGACTATTGATATGTTCATATTGTTGAGAAGGTCGGGATTGTAGGGTGTACCGGTGCTCTCCCAGGTATAGCTGCTGGACGATAAAGTCATACCGAGCCAGACCTCCTCGCTCCTGACAGTGGCGGAACATAAAGTTATGAAACAACTATATCGATATATAGGTAAATATATCCATAGAAATAGGAGTGAATAGACGGGAAACAGCAAGCCAAATTATGTGCAAGACCAGACATACAATCATAAAGCTGATAAAGCTTTTAAAAAAAATCAAAATCACGTGACACCATAAGAAAACAACTACAATAAGCTAGTTTAAATTTAGTAGTAGCTACAAATTTTTCGTTCACATATTTAAAAAATGTAAATCCTCAGGTTTTGAATGATATAAAATGTTAGTAAAATGGTTACTCATTAGCTGAGATATCTGTAGTGGCATCATGATGCATTCGTTCCACTTTTGCATATAAAATGCGTTAGTCTAAAAATAGCTCTTGGATTTTCCTTGTCCTATAGCATATTAGTTTATAAATAGCTCTTGGATTTTCCCTGTCCTATAGCATATTAGTCATAGATTTTAAAGGAATTACCTAGACATATCCATAGATATTAGTCAGGAAGTATTAAAACAAATATCTATGGACATATCACAGTCAGGAATTCCCTGTAGTTTCACTTTCGGCGTTTCGTTTTGTCTGGGTTGCAAAAAGAAAATTACTAAAAGTTGGTGCGCGACCACTTGTACTTCTGGATTCAAAGACAGTCTTCAATTTCACAGGTAATTATATATTAGGTGTATATTAATAAAATCTGAGCTTAAGCTTAAATCCCAAAATTGTTGAAAATTACTTCGTTTTTATTAATAAGTCCTACGTTTCATAAATATAGAGTTATATTTGAATTTTTACAAAGTTTTTATAAGATTAAAAACTAATAGCTTTAATGGTGCTATTCGAATACAAAAATTCTAAATATTTCACTTTGGTCAATGTTTCTAATTTTTATTGAAATAATATGACAAATAGTTATCTTGCAATAGGTTTATAATTTGTTCAATTATTGGCATCCCATGTAGGTATTTAATAATACTTTTGTTAAACTTCAGAATTAAGCAAACAACTATATGAGTTAGATATGACTATGTTTAAAGGATTGACATTTTGAAATACTTCTGTGTTTATTTAACTTATATTTTGCTTATAGCCATGCTTTTCAGCATGCTAGAATGTGTTTTGCTGTAGTAACAATATTTATTAATCATATATTTTATAGGCTCAATAATGATATATCATATCATATAGCAATGAAATTTGATTCTATAAGTCTAATATTAATAGAGAAGCTTTTTGTCTAAAAACAGTAGGTATATTCAGTATAGGTATAGTATATTAAAATGTAGGGATTTTATTTATTCAATACACCATCAATTCTTTTATAATTTTTTCACTCAGACTATTAAAGGCAGTATCATGACAGTCCA
>JAYRBW010110136.1:0-40904 GCA_036023295.1 Invenusta paracnida
CGGCGAGATGCGATTTTAATAATTAATAAATAATCGGACGGCCAAATGCGATACGGCGAGATGCGATTTTAATAATTAATAAATGATCGGACGGCGAAATGCGATACGGCGAAATTCCCTAACCCGTTATTAGACACACTCATTTATTTTTTCGATATTCACTTCAGCTTAAGAGCTGCCTAAGAACACCGAGATTTAGACTAGGGGTGTAATTATCCAATTGAATTGCTTGTTGATTCCAATGAAATAAAATACTTGGAATACGTTGAACCAGTTTAAAAAAATGGTAATTTGGATTGAAATGTGCACGCTAGAATCTAAAGATTACTCGATTGTACTTCTGAAAAAATAAATGTAGGTGTCTCTTCGAATGCTAATATAGACGTTATATTTCACATATATCAGAACAAAATGGAAGATAGGGTGGTGATACATTCTATTTAGCTATAATTCTAATTTCAAAGACACATGTATTGAATCTTTCCCGCCAAGAATTCACTAGTTTAATTTGCAACCAAACATCTCAGTCAATCGCTTAACTTAAGTGAGTTTGTTTCTAATAGCAGTAGCTTTCGCAGAACAGCTCAAAATCGACTCTTTCAAAGAGGTGTACCAAAACAAGTTATGCAGATAAAATACTGGTCGTGTTGGCGACAATGCGGACGTGGCATATATTAACGTCGGAGTGTTTGAACAACAAATGTAAACATTTCTTTACGGTGAATTGCCAGCTTGTTCGAAAAGTATCTAAATCAAGTTGAGAAACAGTTCACAAACGTGCCACGAATTTATTTGTCTGGTTGTAGCGACTGTACCATCAAAATCACGCTAACTGACACCCAATCAAAACACGCAATAAGATGTATTTTTAGATCGATTACAAGAAATTCAATATTTTATAATAACTATTATAATGATTATAATAATATCATAATATTATCATAATAATTACATTTATTATTATTACTATTCGTTTACATTTAATTGATTAAACGTTCACGTTTTATTGATTTTTAGACATTGTATTTTGAGATAAAAATGGAATAATTATTCTACAATAAGAATTAATTTCCTTATATGGCACAAAGTACTACAGACAATATACATAACGAAGGATCTTAAACTTGTTGAACAAGATGCATTTAGCATAATAGAGGATAAATCCCAAAAACAATATTTCCAAGTTGTTATTTTTTTATGCAACTAATTTTATGGTATTTTCCTGTTGCTAGTATATATTGTAACATAAATTAATTAACAAGCTTCCTAAACTCTACTTTTACAAAGAGATAGACTTATGCAACAAGTATGCTACAGCATTACACATATATAACACTATTCTGACATTGAGGGCAACTTCTCTGTTCATTATGCTCTTTTCTAGTCTCAATTATTTTTTTTTGATATATGATTATTAAAAATATGTAATATTCAAACAATTTTATATTATACATAATTACTATAATCTCTATGGGATTGGCTATATTTAGTCGTTATAAGCCAACACTTTTTATTCATTATTAACACAGCAAAAAACTATCTGATTAATATGATTATTTTGTAAACATTTTACAATAATTAGTGAAAAGAAAGTTAGTTAGTCAACAGAAGATATGAAAAAACACTAACATACCAAACGTGTTGTATTATGAATAATAAGAAACTATATATATATATACAAATGTAGAATGCCAGAAGGAGATAGCACATATTTCAAACAATGTTAATTGTATTATTTTAACTGTTGGTTATATATTATTATAGTCTACATCTATAGAAAATACTCGTTAAGTACTTAGTCTATAAATACACTTCCAACTATTTTTTAACAAACTATTTTGATATATGTGAAACTGATAGTATTGACTTTCAAACAAACATATTTATTTGAAAATGGCTGTAAAGGCATTATTGGTGATACTGAAATTGGAATGAAACAATGAAAGAAGGAATATAGAGATATTATAGTCCTCAACGTACCCTGAGATTGATTTCGATTGGATTTGTCGAGTATAGCTCTTCGTGTAGGGTTGTTGAGAAGAGACCTTTTGGCCAGAGATATGTCAGCCGTCACCCGAGTTATGATGACTCTAACATGGGGGGATTATAATATGCACAATCATTACAGATAACATGTAAGTATAAAGAAGTTTTTTATACTCAAAAGAATTAATTTTCAAAATAAGTTATATCAATTTTTAATAATTCAACTAAATATATTTAAAATAACAGTGTATGATATGTTCCGAAATAAATGCTTCTTTGACTTTGGCGGGCAATAATTTCGGAGAGATATTTTCTGAAAAAAATTGAGCAGGTTACATTCAAAGTTCGGAGAAGGCAAAAAAATGGTTTTCTGCAATTAAAAATATTTTGAGACTTTGAATTATTAAGTAAATATTTGCCACAGTATAAGTAAATATAATATTTTAATGTATATTTAGTTTATATTAGTTCGGACCGCATTAGCTGTAACTTTAATTACGTCGATATTTCCCGATAAATAGAGAGCTTTGTTTATTTTTCTATGAGCAAAAACTAAAAGAAAGAAACAAAACAGGTTTAAGCAGGCATTTAATTGCGTATCTAATTATCTTTTTTATATGCTGTCGTTTTTGGCATGTGAGTCGCTTACTAATTTTTTTAAACTTTAGCAGATATTAACTCTTCGATTTGTGGCGTTCAAAATTTCGGAAGCATATAATATAACTATTTTAAATGACACTATCAAATTGGACTAATGATTCATTGAAATTGAAAGACTAGCCGATTAACAATCAGAAATTTATAATTAACTGTAGATACGACAAACGATTTATGATGCTGCTTCATTCTCTTTTAAACACAAACATAAAAAATTTGCATAGAAAGAATGGGGCTTATTTAAAAATAAGGTAACAGTTCCTTGTAGCTAAAATTCCAGATATTGATAGATTTTGTCAAAGAAGTGGATTAATAACTACTAGAACTGTCCATCTCCATTTAATGTAGACACATAGCAATAGACGGTATAAATGATAAAATATTATTAATTTATTATCTGTTATTCTTTATGTGTGTAACTAATAGGAATAAACACACACACACACACATGTAGCATACTTGAATACAATCAATGCAGGAGTATCGATTGTTAAAATAATTCAACATAATAAACAGCGCTACATAGCTAAGCAAGATAAAACAAAAAGAAACATTTTTGACATCATGTGAGCAAATTTACCAGAGACATAGTTGAGATTATAATCGTAAACTTTCTGCAGATTCTGGTGATGAAGCCATTTTTCGATAGCTGCCCGAATAACCGAAATACCGCGAGATTTAGAAGACCTTCCTATATCTTTAAAATGCTAAAAGAAACATTTCTGTCGGATAAAAAATTCGCTGTTATCATCGATTTAAAGATATTTTCCGTGATTTTTAACTGCTAAACAACATTTGACCAAATTAAATTTATTACTTGAAACATATATATTTATTTCATACAACATCTAAGAAAAGAAAGTATTAAATTATGTGAACATTTTATATTTATAATGAAGTAAAAACTAATTCTTTCTAACTGCTTTTTTATGAAGTTACTTTTCTCTACGTGTTTCTATGGATGACATGTCGACTTACCTATTCTCCGTAAACTAAAATGCGGGAATATCAGGAAATCTCTTTAGTCTATAGCTACATACACACGCATATACACACCTATATAGTACATATACATTGTATTTAGATCCGTGGGAAGCACAAACCTTCCTTCGAATCTGTGTTTGAGGAAGTCGAAGAGAGCCTTCTGCATCATATCCGTGACTTCATAGCCCTTGAGAGAAGGTCCAATGAGGATTACAGGTCGCATAGAAGGCACGACTTCGTAGGGTGGCGAACTGTCCGACTGTTTTTACAAGTGGAGGGGAGACAGTGAAGGGATGATTCAACGACCAAAATAATGTGAATGGTGACCGAACGCGAAATCACCTTGTCAATAGTAATTAGGTAAGTCTACTTTTGTATTAAATATACTTGTGTATAATGCAAAATGATATTAAATAATTTAAAATATATTATAAGTGTTTTGTGTAAAACATAACTTTATTTCTAAAGGTGAAAAATATAATGTTTATTTAACATGGAAATATATACTTATTTTAACTTCTAGAAGAGAGAGACGTATATTTAAATCTATGGTTAATACAATATAATTTAACATTTAAAAAAATGGGCATGTACAAGTTTATACGTAAGAACACTCTATACACAAGTTTATAAAATTTGATGAAACCCAATTTACGAATGTTCTTATACGAGGAACTTGCGTTTTGTACGTATGACCATACTTAAGAAAATGCGTACGTATAAATGGTGAAATGGGCTTCTATAGTGATCGGGTGTCACTGTAAAGGGATGTTACGATGCAAACGATGGGGGTGTAAAGATGGGGGTGTAAACGATGCATACAACTGTTCATGCTCTTGAGTTAGCATGGCTCAGTGACTGATATAAAGTCATAATTAATAACTTACATGCCAAAGCATCACATACATGTACAAATATGCCAAATAATAATGGTTGTGCATTTATAAATTTTAAATAACAATTAAGATAATATTTTCCAATATTTTGTAATATTTACGTCTATTTTACGAATATATTAATAAAAATGTATGACTTATTATAGTAAATGTTACAAGAAAAAAATACACAATAATATTATCGAGTATTGTAACAATAATCTTTTGAAGCATTAACAATTAATTAATATCAAGCAAAACTAACCTGTCCATGACTTGTCATTAAATTTTTGCTAAGTTTACCTATTATTCGGAAGGAAAACTCATTAAAGTATGGCCATAAAACTGAAATAGAATATCTAATATAAGTTAACAAAATAAGTTAGAAAAATAACGAATTAAAATCGTAATGTTTTAGAAAGGTCTAGCTTTAACTCATTACAGGCTCACTGGGGAAATTATATTTGTGTTTACGACCCCTAAATACCTAAATAAATGTATAATACATTCTTTTCAATATATCGTAGTAATAATAATAATAATAATAATTTGTTTTATAGTACAATTACATTTCGTTATGATGAGTACAAAAATAATTTGCTAGGTACAAAGAAAAGGGAAATCAAAGCCTCTTTCGAGATCAAGTCGATCACCTACTGTAGTAAAAGTTTTCTATACCGTAATAAATGTGAAAGTATAATTTTGGTTTTAAAAAAACTCGAATTAAGCACCAGATATTCTAAACTATTTCGGAAGCTAAAGCTTGTAAAAAATATTTGAACATGAAACTACGAAAAATTAATGCATTTATATAGTTAAAAGTATGTTTTTAATTTCAAACTATATAACAAAACGAGGATGGTCTTTTTCATTAAATTCAATTTTGTGACATATATTGTAATCATGACCCATGATAATATATCATGACAATATACCATAGAATTTAGATCTTTGACTATGCCCATAAGTGTAACATAAAAATAGGTTTACTATAAAACACTTTATTGGGCATATACAAAAGGAAATTCAACACGTTTTAAATGTCTTTAACAAGTGATAAAAATAAGTTACTAGTACAGGCAATAAATAAGAAAAGCGATGTAACGTATAACATGATAAAATACGTAAGTGGAGTTAAATTATATATAGTTCAGCAGGTCTGTGTCGATACAACCATTCCTTAAGTTAGACTTTTCTCATGTACAGTGCAGTGCTTCACTAGCTAATCGGCTTTTGTGGTCATGAAATTGAATTAAAATCATAGATTTCAAATATACCTATTACTACGTTTTTACATACTATGCTTGGTTAAAATCAACAAAGCAAAAAGGAACAGTATTATTATGGCTATTGTTCTTTAGATGTTAGAAAACTAACTTATTGGATTTGGAATGTTCAGGTATGCGAGAATGAATAAATCTGGAGGTCTGACCAATATAAACAGATTTACAAATATTACAAGTAATAGATATACGACAGATATCTTACAGCATAGATTAGGTTGAGAGGCTGTGATGCAATAAGTGAGTTTTGCAGGGTAATACTTTACGTTTATCTCGGAATTGCCAGCCTAATGGCTTACAAGTAGAAAAGATAATTCTAATGTGATTATAATATAACTGGCTAGATTTGCAAAATTGTTTAATTTTATACATTTTATACAGCATCTGAAACAAAGGGAATTTTTATATGATAAATAGGATCAATATTAAAATTATTATCAGGATTATAATAGAATTTAGGAAAAATGTAATTCATTAGGATAGCCATTGACCAAAAATTTGTTTTTAATTTTAACAATATTAAAATTAGTAGTAATTATTGGCAGACAATTTATTAGCACCAAGGTATTCATACAAAATTAGACATATTTTACTAGAGCAAGTGATATAAGGATCAAAACATATGCTACTATATTGCATACTTTTGAATTTATTTAGCACTAATAGTTAATAATACTGTTAATACTGATTGCAAACCATTGAACTGTCATGAATTAACAACTTTCCTAAGATAATACTAAATTATAATTTGTTTAAAATATTTACTTCAAACATAATACATGTTAGTCAAGAAACCTTTTGATACAATAACTATTTTCGGAAGAATTAAACTTTAATTAGAATATGGTTGCATTTTCATATAAAGGTATAAGTAACAATAAATTACTGTTTTCACTTAAAATTTTTTTTTTTTTAATTGTTTTGACATGTAAGTATATATTGATAAAGCTGTCTAAATTGACAAAATTATTTATCAAATTATTTTCAAACTAAACAAAGTTGTTTACGACTTTTAAAGACATCTTTCTCCCAACATGACTACAATTAAACATATATATATGTTTCATAATATTACTTCAGGTCATATTATCGAAAATCATAGTTAAGTACAATAGAAGTCAACAAATAAGACAGTGGAGTAGCATTTTCAATGATACATATGTCTTATTAGTGATTATAACTCAGCACAGTCTTAGGGATACAGGAAGACATTATCTTCTGCTGTCGATTTGGCATTAATTTAAAACTGACTTTTTATAAGCCTGCAGCAATGATAGGCTTCCTAAGAACAAGTATAACTAGATTTAAAAATAAATCTTGAATACAAAACAATTTTAATGTTTCAATGAGCTTCAAGTAAAAATGTGTTCAATTAAATGCGCATATATTACGGGGAATTGACCTAGTTCAACTTTGTTTTTCTGATAAAGCTTTATTTTTAATTGACATTATTAATGCACATACTTTACCCCTGCCAATAAAAGAGATTTTATATTGAGTAAATATATAAATTATTGCACAAATATCATAATGTTTAACCGTAAGTTATATTGTATTTTAATTATAGAAATATCTTCATGGTTTATAAGATGTAAGCAAATAATGTTGTTATAGCTTAAACCTACTGCGTCATATTTTGTAGATAGTGTCGCCTACTATGTAATATGAGTAAAATAGGAAGATATTCAATTATCTAGATAATCTCTTAGATTCATATTGTGTATTATGTATATGTATGTGAAATAGCCCCAGTGTAAAATGGTATAATGATCCAATTGAAATCTTTTAAAATAACATTTATATAATTATTTTTATAATCGATACCAGCTTAAAAAGTGGGGACAAAACATTTAGGACATTATTACTGTTTAAACCTAATGATTAAAACAAATATTTTACAATATATATAGTAGTAAACTTGTATTTTATATCCTTGTTATTTGATGCGAGTACATCTTTAAAAAATTAAACATGGCATTATTATATTAACACTTCATTTTCGATAGAAACATTCCAGTCTGAATTGATGACATTTTTTCTAAAGTTATTAACTATCAAGAAAATATTTAATTCTCAGAATAACTTCTATAGTATATGGTACAATATTCTATACTAATCTATACAATTGTGCATTATTCTTTCCAAAGAAATTAAATATTTATTATGATTAGTTTTCATAATCGTGTTAGTTTCCTTACAAAAGTGTTATCTCCACTGTTTATAGAAATGTAACTATTGTTTATCTTTTACCAATTATAGAGGCCAACTTCTGATTCGTTTGTCTTTACTATAGTCCGATAGATATATTTCATGGGATTTAATTCCATTTATTAACCTTAAGCCAAGATTTTCCCAAAATGGATTTATTGGGATTCCAATGATTTGTTTATTTGACTTCAAGCAATCATATATCACAATGTAACCTAAATGTGACCTTTGTATAAGTTAAATGATGATTGTTAGATGTGAAGAACACAAAAAGTTTCCGGATCAAAGCTAATAAATTAGGATAATATTAAACTAATTATAAAAATAGAGTAAACATAGACTTATCCCATATTTGCACTTCCGAGAGATCCTCTTTCAATATAAGAAATATAAACATTCTGGTATATATATAATTCTGTTACATCAATACTTTACATTTAATGTCGAAACATTTAACAAATAAAACTTTATTGTTGACTCAATCAATTACAAACACGAACAGATAAGTGAAAATAAAATATTTATTTAAAATATATACAATATTTTTACAAAATATTTATAATATTTGTATAACATACAAAGCACTAACTTTCTATAAAGTAACGAGTGTATTAGTTAAAAATTGGAAATCAATGTAAACACAAATTTCTTTATAGTATTTCTTTATAAATAATAGTAACATTGAAAAAATAACATTAATATATTTATTTTTTGTCATATATAAACTTGTTTGTGTTATTATTATATTTAAATTTCATAATAAACATAATTTAATATAAAACAACATTGACGCATCTAACGCATCTAATAGTATTACTTATATTAATCAAAAATATACATTAAAATGTTAAGTAATTTCAATAAATATATGAATTTAAAAAATAGGTACAGGTATACACTATACACTAAATATATATACACTAAAGTGTATATTAAGAAAATTATTCAATACGATTACAGAAGAAATATGTTAATTTCTATTATAAAAGTTAAATAATTTTGGTTTATTATGATTATAAACTATGCTGTATAAATTATGTAATTTGTAAAAGTATATTTTCAAGATAAGAACACTCTTTAAAACTAGTAGCATTACTTATAAAGATATAGCAGATAAATTACTTAATATTTGCTGTTCAGTGAATTCCACAATTATCTTAGCTGATAAAGAAAGACGACCTACCCTCTTGAAGAAAGGTTTGCGCCGGTCCTTCCCCAGGGGATGCCCCCCTTTACCTCCCGGCGTGCCCCCCTTTCCATCACTGAGAGGACCCCCATCACTATCTTCACCGCCACCCCCATGCCGATTTGTTCCGTCGTTCCCAGGACCATCTTCGTCTGGCAGATAGAGAGACTACTACATAAGAGTTGCAACATGTAATGAGGATAAAATCAAAAAGTAACAAGCTTTGCTCAAATTAACAAAACTTGTCGAAATCTTGTTTCTTTGGATTTAATAAAAAATCTATAATTTCCACATTATATTGGCAATGTTTCAATGTTCTATACAAACTTTAGCGTTCAATATGACGTAAATTCAGTTTTTTTCATTATTTATTACGTTTTTGTCATTTAAAAATAAGTTTGCTCATAATAATAAATATATTTAGTGATAATGATTGTGTAAATAATCATATAAAATTAAAAGATAACACTAAAGTAGCTATATAATGACATTTCGTAATTTGCTGAAATTGTAGCATACATATCAATTAGTGTGTACAAACGTATATTTCATTGCTATATCGGATCAATCACAAAAAAAATAAATACAAATGTATTTATAATGAACTTCCTGTTTTAATTCTAATACATTATTATATATTTGTATATTAGTTAATAGTTAAGTGATTTAGTTAAACTTATATACCTACTTGTAGTAATAGATATCTGCTCGCTGTGATGTGAATCCAAAAATTTGGTACAGACAATTGGTACATACATTTTCATTATGCATGGTCTTTTCAAATTCCTTTAAATAAGTAGAAGTTGTTGTTACTCAAGTGTTTTTTCTTGAACACTTTCCAGACTCTGATGCATGACGGATTTGCCACCAGGTCACTCCTTCTCTGGAATCCAATATTCCCGTATTCGCTATACAAGCGCAACGTGTTGAGCAGTTTTACTCGATTCGCCACATGCGTGTGGTAGCAGTCATTTTCAAATAAACCGATTCTTTTACGATACGCTATAAGTGTGTCAAGTGCCTCATCCAGAACCTTCTGTAGCTTAAGATGTCTTCCTTTCAGTTGTTTCCCATTAGTCATCCATCTTACCAAATCCGTACAGTTCTTGGCAGAATTTATTCAACCATGTCCTTTCTCTCCTTCTCATAAATGACCGTATCGACGATACCTTTGACATATTCAGGAGCCAACCCATTTCATCTTGTTGAATTAGTCTTACCTTTGCAGCCTCGGCATCTGATGTTGTTATTTACCTTGTTACCTGAGTCAGTATTTAAGTCGGTCGCAAAATGCGGCTAGTACCCCCAGAAACTTGAGCATGCCTAGAGGTAGCTTAGGCGCTATTTTACAAAAAACATGAATCATGGCATGTTCATACTTAACTGCTAAATTTGTGAAAGTATAGTATTACATATAAGTTATGTGATATTGTATTATAGGTTTCATTTTTACCCGCTTTATTGTAAGTTAAAATCAAGAAAATTAATGCATTTTGATATTTATAAGTGATAGCTATATAATAATAATTAGAAAATATTTCAAGCTTTTAATATATACGAAAAATATTTCTTTAAATTAAATAATCTTAAAGCAAGGCATTCCTTTAGTTGAAATCTGTCACTTGATCGATTTTTCTCTGTTTTCAATTAAATTTAAGAAGTGAATGTTTTTGTAGTGTGTGTCTCTCAATCAACTTCTATATTCTTTTCGTTCAAAAACGACAGAAATTGATCGTGTTGACTTGAGAATTTAGTGTCATACTATCAAACGTTGATCGGCCCGTCTGGAAAAGTTATGTTGGTCATTTTAAAATCCAGTATAATATAGTAAAAAGAGAATTCTTTCTAATTCTTTCAAATCATTTCATTTTAGACGCATTATCGTATGCTGAATCCACACAAAACACTGTCAAATAAAAATGTATAGTTTTTTTCATATAGTTGAGATTTTATCCATTTTATTTTAAAACATAACATTATTTTATTTTTCTAAAACGATTTTTAACAAAAGAAAATTAAAAGGGAGATACAAATGAGGGATATCATATGGGATACACAGAATAGAACGAAATATATACAAACTAAAGGAAATGTTTACGTATCCTGTCAGTATAACATAAAATACTATCTAACCATATTGTTTGATAAAGTTCACAAATTGATATCTTCATATATGTATACTATGAATGAGTAATCTCGGAATCCCTAACTCAACACAAAACGTATACATAAAGGAATTTATATCTGTGTACAGGTATCATATACTCGTTCTATACTAAAATATAGAGTATATAGAGTATATATGTCATTTTAAAGGAACTTTGTGAAAATAGATTGTAATCTCAGTAAAAATATCGTATTTAGGTTACTTCACACTGATTAGAGATAACAATAGAAGATTCAAAATTATTTTCTTAATTAAAAGAAAATATTTGGTTAACATATCAAATACCAAACTGATCTGCTTTTGTTTATATATATGCACAGATAGGAGTGTAAATATTTCAAAATGTATATACTACAATTCATCATCTTATTAAAAACAACTACTTTTCTACATTGTGTGACATTAGAATACGAAACTTGCTAGAACTGTGTATATATTATGTAAAAAGGGGCAACTAAAGCTGCAGGCTATAACTGCATGAATACACCTTCATGAATACGCCCACGCTCTGTATAATAGTGTATTGTATGTCAACATGTAAAAACGCTCTATAACGTGTTTTTCTTTTATCTCGGCAGCATCCCTGAAGTGAATAATAAAGATAATTGCGGATGAAGCAAGAGTGATGACTTTAAAGTGTTTCGTTCTTTTTATTTGTGCTAATGAACTTTACCACTCGTCAAATTCTTCTTAAACCGTACCACAACTATACCCGCTGAAAAGTGGTAAGATTTAGAAGGATGAAAGGAAGATGGCTAAAATATGTTGTAAAAGTATATGCTATGCATCGTTATATTTTAAGTTGATTTATTCCAGTTAATTAAAATAAACAAAAATATCTTGAAATCCTCAAGTTGTGACAAGTTACTACGAATAATCTGAAGTATGAAAAAATTTAATTTGTTAAATTTCTTATAAAAAATTTCAAATTGAAATGTTGGTTTTTTTAATTTATAAAATAAACAGTTTAACAATTAAATAGTATTAAAGACTGTCGTAAAAAATAATGCTGACCGTTTTTTTCATATAATATGAGACTATGAAAACTATGAAAACTTCAAAAATGTCCGTAAAAAGAAGAAATCAAAGCTATACTGTGTTTATTGTAAAACATCTAAATATTTAAAAAAGTTAGAAACGATTTATAAAAGAAAATTAATTCTTTCAATTGTAGTAAAACATACTTGTTAAAGAAATGTTATAAAAATATTAGTGAATATTGATTTAAACGTTAAATCATTAATGTTTTTTTATCTTAAAGCAAAAGTTAAAGAGAATTATTATGTAATTCAGCAAACTTCAAAAAGATCTTAATAAAGAAAAAGTTTCTCGAGCTCAACGAATCGTATATTGTACTATACCCACTGTTAAAACAATACAGAAGGCAAAAAGCATCGAAACCGCACAAATATAATGTATAAGACATGTGTTTGTTGTCTAAAATAATTGACAATATTAAACATTTGAAATAATACAATTTCTTCTAAAAATATTTCACAAATTATCACTAGATTTGTCAAATTTTTATTTGTCTTTACTCCATGTCTATATTATATTATTCTGTTCATCTCATTGATTTAGTATGTTATTTTTATGTTTGTATCTTTTATTTTAAATAAAAAAAAAATTTACACTTAAAAAGATAAAGTATTGCAGTCTTCTTTGAATACAGCGATTGAAAATAAATTTATAGTATTGATGAATTATCTAACTTTTAAAAATTATCCTTAAAATCTGGCAACGGATATACAAACGAAAGTTTAATTTAGATTTCCATAATATTTAATTTCTAAACCACTGTTTTAATAAAACAAGTTTTTTTTAATACTCTAAATGGTGCATATTAAATTAATACAAATTAATATTCTATAGAACGATTAAAAATCAATAACAGTTGTTTGTATACAAGAGAATATTTTATTAACTATTAAAAGATGCATTAATATAATATGTCTACAGAGTAGTCTAAATTGTTTTTATTCTCACATTTAATTGCAACGGATAGGCTGTGTGATTTTTCATACATGTAATCAATACCAAAATCATCCAGAACGAAATTTCCACTCATCCTCCAAAAATTTAAATATTGAATTTTCATTTCAAACTAGTCAAATGAACACCTAAAAAATGAAAATGAATTATCCATTAATTTCTAATGGCCAACAAAATATTACATCAGTTTTAATAACACAAATGAATAAAATCACCCTGAGGCTTAATTAGACGCTTATAATTATTGATATAATAAAATTAATATGTATATTTGATGTCTTGTCATATCAAGTAGCACAAATTAGATCATGTTTTTTTTTAATTATCAAATTCAAATGATGTAACATTAAAAGAGGTGTTTGAAAGCTGCCTGAATTTACTACATTAATATGCTATCATTGAATTGCTACAATTGGAAATCTATCAGTCATCTTCTCTACAAACTGTTGATCACATTTCTTGACAATGGATACTCTGGACTAAAGATTTAAAATTCATTATTAGCTCATTACGAATTGTACTAATTGGTTCATCTGATGCTGAGAGGATTCTCAGTTTTAAAACATATCAAATATGAGATCGACGATCTTCTTTATCCAGTTCTATCATTTTTGCACAGTTATGGATAAGAATTAATGGACTACCTATATTTGATTTACATGCTCTGCCATGTTAAAAAATATTAGGAAGAAACAGGACATTAGTTAACAAATGCAACTCATAAATTTAGATATAAATCTTTTAAATTCAGAAGTCCATAAAAAATGAAATAATCTCTGATAATTGAAATACATAAATAGATGATGAAAGTATTATATTATCCTTTAAAACAATTTATATATTTAGTTTCCGTAGGTATGCTGGATAAATTAGATACATTTGTAATATTTTGTTTGCCTGATTATTTCATATCCAGTAGAGTAAATGTTTGTCAAAAATATTTATTACATTATATGTTAAAATGTTGCACCGACAATTTTACATACAAAAAAATTTGTACATTTTACCTAGAACATTTTTTTCACATTTAATGTTTAGTGTTTACCATATTTCTGCTTAAATTCCAATTAGGATTGTATTACAGTTAAGTACCGTATTTCCAGCTAACACACAACACCTTCATTATACTTCCATATATATGTTGCTTTTAAATAGTTAAAAAACGATATTTATGGGTAAGATAAAAAATTTAAGAGGAGGTCTAAAATTCAAGTAAAAAGGGGAGGGGGCTCAAATTAGAATTCTTCCACCCCCTTGAAAACAACTGTTGGGCAAGTATGGGCTTCTATGTGACTACGGCTTTCGTTCTCGGTAAATTCAATCTAAGTACTCTTGTGCTGGGATACGATTGCTTAACATTAAGGAACACAAATTAGTTAATAATACTGCCTCTGAAGTCTAGAATGGTAGGAATGGTCATAAATATCCGTCATCATCAGAAAAATGATAAATAAATAAAGAAGTGGTTAAATGCTTCATAAATCGAAAGACAAAACATTTATTTATATCAGAACTTCTTGAAGTAAATGAGTTTAAAATTGTTTAATTATAATTAAAGGTCTAAACATTTTGTAATTTGTAAAAAATGTAATAAAAATAATTCAGTCTACAAGTTATTTTATTCATTGTATAATGTTCATTAAATAATTGTACACGTTATATTTATCAAGATTTATATGATCTTCTTTTAAGTATTACATTTAAATATATATTTTAAGACTTTCTAAATTTACGCACACCATTATTAATGATTTTAAACTTAAGTTTCAAACTGATATACCTGGAGTTGGAGGAGTGGAAGATCGGGAACCCATCTGGTTGTCCGAGACAGATGTCAGCGTTTTGCTGGAAGAGAGAGTTGAAAATATTAAAAAAGACTAATATATTGCTTTTACAATGTTTTAACTTCCTTTCCCTATTATAATACACAACTTATGTCTATAATTATACATATTCGTACTTCACTATAAGCTTTAAAATGTGTTTCAATAATTAATTAACATATTTTTGGGAAATATATTATCTACTACCTTTTAATTTTTTCACATAACGATTGTTGTTATTCTACGTTATGTTATATTTTTCTACTTAAGAATATCTATGTACATTCCATTAAGTCTAATTTATTTCAGAGAGCATATAAGATTTATTGTCGTAAGATTTCGAAATCTATTTATTTCCTAAATGTTGGAAATACATTGTTATTAATAAATCATGTTTATCTACATACAAACAACAATAAATTGAATTTTTAAAATTAATGTCGAATTCAGTTAAATTTTATCCAAAATATTCGTAACGCCGCACAACTAAACTGTTAAACGTTATCTCATTTTTCACTTGGATACAAATAATAACACGCTAAATATTTTATAAACATTTACTGATTTCACTATACTTGTTAGTAAGTAAATATTTTTTAACTAACATTTTTGCACTGATTATTCCTGCTAAATTATGTATTTATTGACATGATTACAAAATATTTACAAAATAATTACCATATATAACTATTTAACCAGGCGTAACTTTTATAAGTTAGTGTGGTTTATTAATTTGTAAAACGAATACAAATATAATGAAAACAAGACTGTCTATATTATGAAACATCGATCACAAAATAAATATTGACTTAAAATATGAATTCCCGCATATTATAACATGTTTTTAGTTAACTTAAATATATTTTCAACACTAGAATAATAAATTATCTTCTTGGGTATACATGCATGTAGTAAATGTCACTCAAGGGTTAGTTATCCATACATTCTCTCATGTCAAAGCAAGAAAAACTATATTTCTATAGGCAGGTATTTCGTTTTATTATACATAGGAATATAGTGTAAATATAGGGTATACATTAATACTCATCTATACCTGAAAATAATATAGTCTCTTCTTAATATATTTAGTTTTGATTTAATAAAAATAAAAATGGACTGCACAATATACCTACTGACAGTAGAAATAAGTCTGTAAGAAGGCTATACTTTTGAAAATATAGCTTACCTCAATATTATAATCTAATCTAACATAATATTATAACATATTATTATACAAAATATTCTCTTAATACTTAATTTGTGAGAAGTTTGACAAATAATTAATAGCAACATACATCTTACTGCTAAGGTGTTGTATTACAAATATAGTTAACTGAACAGAGATCTAGGTATATACTATAATGTAGGTATAATTCATAGAAATGGATAATATTTGAATAACCTTAGTTAGTTATTTAATTAATCTCTATGACATAATCATAGATTTTGAATTTAATCTATATTTATAAATTTAATATATTCAAAATGGATAGGCAATCTAAGAAAAAGTATAGATAAAACTTGATCATCGCCACCATTTATCGATTTTTAAAGCCTTCCTGTAGTTGTGGAAGGCATTGCATTGTAGACACTGATATTTTGTTGATTTATATACCACAACATAGAATAAAACATCGTGATAATAAAGAATAAAATGTTGGCTTCAAAATTGCATTAAGATGTTTTATAATTTTATTAGACTGCTGATCTACTTGATTATATCTGAATTCAATATTTATGATTATACCTAATTAAAAGCAGACATTTTATTTATCAATAAATTAATAATATGTAGCATTTTATTGATCAAAAACTGCTGTTATCTGCTTCCACGTATGCTATGTAAACTAATTTGCCATTCTCTTTGGAAAGCGTACGACAATTGTGAAGAACTATATAAATAGCAGAAAATGATACAATTCTTTTAAATATACTTTTAAATATACTAATTAATTATATAAACTACACAAGATAGTAAGCTGGTTTAAATTAAGAGGACTGGAAACATATTATTAATATGTGCATTATATTTTCATATTGATATTGATATTAATACCAACATATATACATATAAATTTATTTACGCAAAGGTCGACAAACTTAAGCAAGTAGTTAAAAATACAATTAACAATAAAAGCAATATTGAAATAAATTTTTAGTTCTACCAAGAAAATAGTTATTTTGAGATATATTTCAATTATATTAATAGTGCAAGCTGAGAAGACCAGTCAATAACAATTAATATATCAATGTATTACAAAAATATTTGTAAATCGATCAATTTTGTCGTATTAAACATGAACTGTCTACTGATAAAGACTATCAGAGAAAAGTGATGGAAACAGTAAAAGATCAGTTAACTAGTTGTCAAGATGACCAGAAAACACGATATACATAATATATTATATGAAGCGTGTACAAATTATTAATATTGATGAAAAAAATCACTTATTATATAAACTAGGATAAATGTGGTTTTCCATGTTACCCAAAAAATGTTGTATAACAAGTTGCTTTCACAAATAATACTACATTTTAAACCAAAATGTTACTCACTGGGCTATTGGGTGCTTACAATATATGTAAAATCTTGTATTAGAACGCCAATTTGGTAAATTGATAATATAGTTTGTTTCAATACAAAAAAATAATAAGAATATTATCTCCGTCTGGGCTCCACCTGAAACGTGGTGGGGCCCATACGTTGATTATAAAATATATTGATTGGGGCCCATTAGACTTTAAATTATAAAATATATTGACTAGGGGCCCATCAGGCTTTAAATTATAAAATATATTAACGATATGGGGCCCATCAGGCTTTAAATTATAAAATATATTGAGTAGGGGCCCATTAGGCCCTAAATTAAAAAATATATGGACTAGGGGCCCATAAAGTGATATAGGGCCCCATAAGTTAAATACAATTATTAAACTGGGCCTATAAGTCGATTGGGGCCCATACATAGGATATCGTGGGGCCATACATTAATATAAATTCTAATAATTACCAAATATTACATTTCCTGTTAAAAATGATACAAAGTTCAATATTTTCAACATTTTGAAATTGAAATATCTGTGGATTATCAAAGAAACAATTATATTATTTCCATTAAAATATCGAGATATACATATGTTTTATATGAATATTATATATTTATTCTGATTACAGAACTAGACTATTTATTAATGTGACCTTCCGATGCCGCATTGCGACTAATTCAAGGCTAAAAATAGGAAAACATCACTTAAATTTCAGAAGATAATACGCATAATTCACTCTTGTTGATATAAAAATTAGATCAAAATCAAAATGCGAGTGAGTAGTGCAAAATACCTCACCTCACCATTAACCAATTTTTTTTACAAATTTCTGAAAAATAAAACAATGACAATTTTTAGTAATTTTTAGTAAATAAATTTTATTCAGGGAGCACTAAAATTATTTTTCGTGTTTTTTCTTCCATTGCTTAAGTAGTCTCGATTGTATGTTCACTTTTGGGCTAATATAATGCTATAAGTTATCTTAAGGATGGGCAAAACTTTTCAGAGTAAGGGTTAAATGACTTTCGGGAGAAGTCTGCGGATAGGAGTGACAAACGAGAACCTCAAAGCGAATATATTGCAATGTTAATAACTAGCAGGGCTCTGTGGTAGGCCTTCGCAGGCCCGCTTTTGAATTAGACCTTAAGTATATTAATCCATCTATCAGCATAAATAAATTCAAACACTTTATAAACGTCTGGGGTAATTGAGAAAACTCAGATTTTATCTCCACCGAAACTTCTTCAAAGCCTTTGAATCGATTAACGACAGTGTAATAATTTAATCTATAGATCGTACAATTATATATTTTTTGGTTCATTTTTTATTTAATTAAATGACACATAATGTAAGTTAATGTATGTATAAGTCTATGGAGAAATCATTTGTTTCTCTTTCTTACCTCGCATTGACTTTGCCAGTGATTTTTCCCTGTCCCGGCAGACCCGCATGCAGATGTCTTAGCGCCTCCAGCTTGGCTGGAGATGGCACGAAGCCAACCTCACTTCCCTCCTTCACAAGTCGCCCGATCCACCAGTCAGAATTGAACTTTTCCGTTATGTGCATAAAGTCTTTCATCTGTGTTACACAACCATTGACATCGGAATAGTCAGTATTTGGAAAATATTTAGATCGCAATCCTAAAATTTGAATAGTTATGAGTTTCGATTTCGGTTAGGAGAGGCAATAGCCCGATTTCACTTATCAATCATGACTATACTTTTATTTTAATGTAACTTATTATGGCGACCGAAAGGGTTAAGTATGCGAAAGGTTGAGCTAGAGTGTAAAAGTAGTGCTAAACATCTACTTTTACATGTCGAGCTCTACCGTTGCATGTTGATCTCTGCATCTACACGTCGATCTCTACATTTACACCTCGATTTCTAGCTTTACACGTCGAGATCAACCTTTCACTTACTTAACTCTTTCGGCCGCCATAATAAGCTACCTTAAAATAGAAGTATGACCCATTCCCCTGTTTAATACATAATTACATAAATTTAGTACAGCAAAACATGTATTGTATAAATATAACAAAATGATAAATACTAATTTAGCGGGAAAATCCAAGGATGATAATAATTTTTCTTAGATGAAAAACACATTTTGAGGTACATTTTGTTTCAATACAGCAGATTCATGTAAAGGTAATGAATTATTTTTATTGAAGGTATATTTTGTGATAAACGGGGCGTATTTTAAATTTACACACCCTTGTCACTAGTTTTACATTAGTTTTTTAGTCATTATAGTCCTCTAACACACCTATGTTCATACAGCATGTGTACAAAAGGTTGTTTCGTGGAAACTTCATATGTTTGTCATAAAAGCTTAATATTATTTTAAAGAGAAGACAACCTTTAATTTAGGTATTCGCGCTTTTAAATTACAAATAAATTTCCCCTAACATAGCATTTTTTCTTACACAGTGAGTTCATGTTAAAAGCAAGAAAGCTAGAGTTCAACTTTGTTACTCGTTGTACTAAAAAAATATGTTTTCAAACATAATTCATTTCTTTTTTCAATTATGACATATAAATATTTCAAAATAAAGTTCTGTATACTACATATACACAATACATTAAATATTTGCAAAAGGTTTTAAAGTATTTAATTTAATATATATATAAATTTATACACTATTTTGATGCATAAGCAAACAAAATATGTTGATATTATAATTGCCATATTTACCATCAAACCTTACTAAAAATAAAGTAACATATTTTGAAAATGGAGTATAAAGCCATTGTAAATTGTAAATAAAACGCTATGTATGAAATAGAAATGTATCTATAGGTATGTATAGTATAATTATTTATGTGAGATGCCTATAGCATAATCAATATGTTAAAATTTGGAAGGTATTATTACGCAATTTCTTACAATAAATTTGAATCAGTTCTGTAAAATTAAAATTGTTTTAAATGTTTCAACCTGTGTACAAACATATGTTAATTGTGATGAAATATCACAATACAAAATATATATTTAAAACATATCACAAATTATTTATATTATATGTGTATTATGTGTATGTAAACAAAATACATTTTTTGTGTAAAATCGACTTTTATTCCTATATATTTTTATAAGATAAATATAATGTTTATATAATTTTTACATATTATTTACAAAATAAGCACAACGAAAATATCTTTAAGTATATATAATAAATAAATACACTATATTTATGCAGATTAAAACAATGTGCAGTTATATTCCAATATATATTTTTAAAACTAGTTAATGAAAACTTAAATATAAATAAGTGATATTGTATGATATATATATAATAATTGCATGTATTATACATAATAACACATTATATAATTATGTGTTAATTTATAAATACACATATATTATGTATTGTTATTATATGTATAATATGTAATACATATATATATAATATAAATTGTTAATATAGAAATTATTATTTTATAAATAATACATTATTACTAATTATAATTATAATTACACATTATAATGTATAACATTTTAATTTGTTAAATGAATTATATATAAATTGTATAGTTTATATTATTAGTTTGAATTCACAGAGGTAACGAATTCAGCTTTATATGTATATCAGTAATAATATATAAATATATATAGTGAATGTTTATTCTAAGTATACCATTTCGTTTAGTTTAGTTAAGTGCATATACTACACTTTATTACAATGTAGCCGCTTACAAATCTTAAGCAGAATTCGTATACTTAAAAAAAATTATCGATATAAATAAAATAAATAAAATAGGGAATAATTAAATGTTCCATTTCTCAAAATTAATTTAGGTTTAAAATTTAGTTTTATTCCAAATATTTTAAATATAATATTCAAAGTATAATATAGCCACAGCGTTTCTTTAAATGATTACATCGTTTCAATGTCAATTATTATTTTAACAGTAAAAAGAAATAGTAAGAGTAATAAGCAAAAACTTAATTCAAAATTAAACAATATTACGTTAGAAGCCTGCATAATATAAATATTTCACTCGTCATTATCTTTTTAAAATTTTCTACAATGCAATAGTTTCAAAACGCATTTTATTTCAACGTTAATGTGCTTTTCTAGTAAGATATCTCCAATCATTTTTGACACGCATAAAGCTATTTGTTTCTAAAAGGAGCAGAACATTTACATTAGTAATATCAATTTTGAAAAATGTATCTTTTTACAAAGTAAATCATGATCATCTGACTGTTATAACTTATCGTTACATTCTAATCAAAGTAATGCATAGGTACCAAAATATAAATATTATTTTAATCTATTTTGGAAACAAAATAGTTATCATATCCTGAGGACGCAAAATTTGGAATAAGTATAAAAGAATATAACAAAAACATAGTTTTAGAATAACGATAATATATTAAATTATAAATATAATATATAATGCGGAAAAACTGACATTTAATTCTGTAATATAAAAAATAAAAATCAGTAGGAATTTTTTGAGAATACACATGCATTTGATAAGGTCAGCCAAAGTTAAATAATACCTGATAAATATATTAAGCTGTTACACATTCTATTTATACATGTATTTGTTGTCAATATGTGAAATAAATTGCCACATAACAAAACTCGCAAACAATGTTTGTTCATTTCCTTTGAAAATTATTTTTAATTAATCTTCTGCAACTTCTACAAATAATGGCTATAAATAACTAGCAAATTAAGTAATTTTTACGCGTGAAAAACTCAATAAGATCCCATGCTGTAAATTCGTAAAATCATAATAATATGTACCTGTGAAATTTACTAAGAACTTAAACTTAACTTCAAAAAGTTATTTTCAGTTATAGAATTTTTATCACAAGAAAAACGAGTATATAAATGTTTTCTAATAGGAATATTCTGTTAATATCTCTCTTAAGTATTCATTATTTTTGTTCTTTAATTAATTAATCAATTATATTTTTCTGTCAACTAATTGATACAAAAGTGTTACAATCATTAACTTCATTATAAGTAACAACTGTAACAAAGTATATGAAGAAGCATTATAATAAAGTATAATTAACGGAATTTGATTGGTGACACTTGTAACCACATTTCATAGTCTCATGACTAAAAATTACAACCAGACTAGAGTAAATTAGTTTCAATCTAAAATAATAAATTAGGCTCTAATATGAGTAAATGTCTGAAGTAAAATATGAATAAAAGGAATTATAAATAGTTTTTAAATATTCTCAAGAAATACGTACAAATTGAAATTTAAAGAGTAATACAAGAGAAAAATTTCCAATTATTTAAACATTTTAAGAAAAGAAAAAGCAAAAAGCAAAAATGGTATATTTAAAATAAGTGAGAAAAGCATTTATAAACGTTTATTTTTTAAATAAAATAAATAAACACATAAAAATAATTTGAGATATTTGAAATATTTACAGACTAAAATTAATTCCCTTGTCAAGTTATTAAAAGTATTATTCACAATGTTAAGTTTTTTTAATATAAGAAAACTGTGTGTGCGTTATTAAAACAACTTAGCAAAAAATACTTTGAAATAAGTGTATTAGAAAAAATGTTATTTATTTTATTAATTTAATTAGAAAAATAATGCACAAATGGGATAGTGTTACCAATATATTTTAAATACGAAAATATTTTGTTCGGTTTGGAAAATCAACTCAATATGTTGTTATTACTTACTACATAATATAAGTATTTTAAAAGAAATTTAATGATAAAATTGAAATTTTAAATATCTGCAAAGAACAGGGGTAAAAATAATTCAAATATAGACTAATTCTAAAATATTATCTTTAAAATAAATATACTATAATATAATCCTATTTTAAATATTTTATATTATTGAATTTTATAAAGTTAAATAAATATCTTAATTAATGATTGGCCAAATGTTGCTTTCTTTGCAATGACAGACAAATTATTTTGTGTATGTATCTTACTAATTTCATAATATTTAGAAGTAATTGCTTATCTGTATATTTTGAAATTATACCACAGTAATTAAAAACATCTAACCGTATTCGTGCAAATATCAAATTAGTTTATTAATATGAAAACTCTATAAAAATAAATATATCCATATCTCAAATGCGTGAGAATTTTAAATTCAAACTAATTGAGATATCCGGTTTCTGATTTAAAAAATCCCTTATTGGTTTTAACTAAATATTATAACAAATATATAAACAGTATTAATAGTAATGCTTAAAAAGAAAAAAAGCAATTTTCTATAATGTTTCAAAAATGTAATACATTGTCACTTCTTTTACAAATTTTCAATCAACAGTTAGTAGTATAAACACAAAAACAAAGGCAGCCACATTACCTGGAAGCTGAGAGCTTGTCCTTCCACGGGGCAGTCTGATTCCAGATTTCCGTCATATGTTACATTTGTTCGAACTGCAAAGGCCACTTTAGATACCTATAATGAACCAAAAGAAGTATACCAAATTTCCGCCATTTATTTGAGAGGTTACAATACACGAAAATTACCTGATAACAATATAGACAAGGTTTCGCAAAAACGACATATTTGATACCGTAGACGTTGGATATATTTAATTCTAAATTAATTGCAGAGTACCATTTGTCCGTTTTTATGGAAATATACACACTTTCAGTCACAAATACGTGTTTAACCAATCACTATCTCTAAATTAGTGTCGATACATAGACCAACTTCAAATAAAAGAAAGATTTACAAAATGTCAACTTGAAAATTCCACCTAATTCAAGTGTATTGACTGGTGACATTATTGTGATCATACCTGTAAATTTTTCTATTTATTTAGGCCATGAAAGTCAGTTTTTGATAGATTCCTGGATAACCTAGATATGGTGAGTCTCGGTCGACTAAATGTGAATTTTACTATTTAAGCAGTATATAGAAAATAGGGATATTGAAGCGAAATTAAAATATATCATTTAAGAGTATTTAAATTTCTGATGATAATTATCACATTATTAAACAATTAATATACTAACTTAGTTAATAAATTGTTTACATATTTGCATTGACATCGTTAGACTTGGAGTAATTAACACAGTTACGAAATTAAAAATATAGATATATTATGTATGCTTTTTGTTGTTCAGTTTAATTTGTTTTGTTTTCATTAAAACATGATTGAATAAAACTTTCATTAGAGAAATAAATATAATATACATAGTTAATGGACAGCTAATGGAGAGTAGCAATTATCGTAAATATCCAAGCATGCATGCATCAAATGTTCATCCATCCCATTTTTTATATTTTTACCCTCGTTTCACATATAAAAACTACTCATAAAAATTTTGAATACATTATCTGTAAATACAAAAGACCAACGCTTATATTAGATAGGTATAATAGGTACCAATTGATAAACATTTACTATACTATAGTCAAATAAAAATTTGGAAACCATTTTGCACAACAATATTCCAATATTAAATATTACATACATGACGCATAATCACAAATTCCAACTTAAAAAAAATAGTTTGAGTAATGTTCAAAAGAATCATTAATAATTATCTCTTAGTAGTAAAAATTCTTAAAATATTTATTTAGAAGCAAAAAAGAGATGGGCATTATCCTAAACATTTTAGGATGGATTTCAATCAATCTCCAGTTAGGTAATAATAATATTGCATTGGGCATATAGAGTTTGATTGATTAGAAAATAGGAGCTGTTGCAAGATGTCCTACAAGACTTAAAAGTAAGTACGCATGACTGGTTGCGAGATGTTTGCCCGCAGCGCCGCGCCATATGTAGGAAGGACGTGATAGTCTATCAATGTACACATATTCGTCTTTGTTGCAGATGTATGTAATCCATCGAGGCTTGATTTGACTCATAAATTATTAATGTTCCCTTTATATAGAGTACACGGCATATAACATACGCTATAGACAATACACACAATATAATATACTACATACACAAACCAATTTAGTGACATTTCTTATTTATGCAGAAGCTATATTCTAATACGATTCGCTTGGATACTTGGGACATAGATGTAGTAAAATGTGGTTTCGAAAGTGAGGCAATTAACTAGAAATGAATCTGAATGTAAAATGACAAAATATATTGAATAACAATAATAATAATAATACAAAATTAAGAAAAACCTACAAACTTGGTTTAAGTAAGTTTATTTTGGAACGAATACTAAAATTCAAATTTATTAAGTATTTCAAGATTTCTAAATATTATATTTATTCGACAGTCCGATTTGAATCAATGGTTATTTAGTATGTATATTATTATTAACTTCCAATTATACATACATGTATATCAATAAGGTTGTATTTTTAGTATTATTATTGAAAATAATTAATACATCTATGTATACTTCCAAAGTAGCTTCCTAATAAAAGTGATTTTATAAATAATTAATTAATTCACATTTCATGATTGCACAAAATTGTCATTGTGAAACACATACATATATTGAATTAAAAAATAATTGTTTATGACGAATTTCATGAATTACAAAAAAATATATTATAATCCAAATGAAATTGTTTCAGTCTAGTATCTATTTAGTTAATTCATATAATATGGTTATCTTTCCGTGTATGAATATATCAACTACAGTATTGGTTTAAATAGCCAGTGCATTGAAGAGCAAAAATCGAAGTTACTAGTTAATATATCATTTTAAATAATTCAATTATAAAAATGTAATCAAAATATTTAATTATTTTAAAAATTATGAAACACCATATTTCAATAAACAAAAATACAATGAAATTTAATATATATATATAGGTATGTAAACTTTTATGATAAATTTAAAATGTTTTGTTATTTAGTAAATATATAGACTATTTATTACTTAAGCTAATGACCCTCCCCCTAAATATATATATATATATTTTAGGATGCTTAATATTACCATCTAAGATATAAAAGAGCTTAAATCTACATTTTATTGCTAATAAATATAATCTGCCTTCAGCTCGTTTAATATTTGAATTACCAATAATTTCTATGAAAGATACCATACTTGGAAATATTTTGAAATAATAAAAGTATATTGATGTATATATATATATAAATAGCTATTTTTTTATGATGATTTTGGGGTATTTTAATTATTAAAATATACAAATCAATAAAGTATTCAAAAGTTAAAAGATATTATGTATATTATAAACCACAAGCTTAATGATGGAGTCATTATAATAAATAATCCACATGGAACATCAGATCAGCCATAAAGACCAAGGCGGTGGTATATTTCTGTCGGATATTTATTGTGTAAATCCATTATACGATTTTTTTCCTATTTAACAGAAATAAAGTTCGTTGGTTACTTTTTTTATGGATTTTATTTAGGGTTAATATACGAAAAAAAACTTTCTTGGCGAAATCGTGTCTTTTCTCACCACCAACCCTCTCACTTTCCGTTCTTAGAGTTTTTCCTTCTTAAATTTTCCTGTTGAATAAAATCAATGTTGAACATTTTCGGCAAATACATACTATATTTTCCCACGTTTTTGACTGTAACAACACAAAAACAAGGACACCTACACCCAACACAGCTGATGTAGTTCAATATGGAACGCACAAGCCTCTTCAGGCTGTGATGTGTGTGCTGCTGCAGCTAAGTTTGTTGATATAATTCAACCCCCCCCCCCACTCTACATAACCCTCTCTCGCACTTTCTAATTTTATTTTTTTCGATAACAACAAGCGCAGCATCAATTGAGACGGGTTGGTGAACTAAGAGGATTGGAGTTGGCAAGAGATCTTTTGAGAAAATGGTGTGAGACGAAAAGGACAAACAGGGGTGGAAGGGACTGAAGTTGCTATATAACGTACTCGTGCAAACATTTTACATTTAAAAATTGAGAAAAGCTTAGCTGAATTGTAAAATTGTAAGTTTAGCTGAAAATTGAGTAATGATATTCAAATTATGGATATTCCTCAGGGATTCCATCATCTTTTCTACTGGTTTTGCGTTATGTTTTTACTTCGTAATGGTTGTACTCATACAAGTTTTTTTCTACAGCATAAAATTGATGATTTTTGCTAATTTATTGTGAATGTACGTATTTGTATACATACAACTAAGTTTTCATAATAGCTCCACCAAATTTATATAAACATATAGTGAAAAACCGGAAGTTACGGAAGTTAGTAAATATAATTAATGCCCGGAAAACTCGAAAGTGAATGTACTTTCAATTAAAATGAAGTATTATATACAGTTATGTTATACATATATTTGTATGAGTATTTAATTATAAATAAAATCGAAAAGAAATTTTGAGGGAGCAAACAATACGCGTCTATAATACTCAAGTTCACATACTATGAATTATTCTTCGGTGTTATATGCATCATATGTTTTAGTATATAAATATATTTAATACTATGCGCCTTAGAAGTGGCCGGGGTTGTATAATACCGGATACAGTAACCAACATTTAATTATTTGTCAACTTTTCCATAAAATGTCAATTCTTTAATCGTCTCCACGATTATGAATCGATATATTAAGGGTTTGTGTGCATTATTTTTATGTTGGGGGGGGGGGGTTTTAAATATATAATAGATATTTAATAAATTTCATAATATTTTAGAATAATTATATAGTTTCAGTTTTATATTCTATTACTCATGCACAAAAAAGCATAAATGAAAGGATACGATTAAAAACTTGTTTCTAAAGTTTTCTGTATAACAACGAAGTGAAAATACTTTTACAGAATGCTTGTACATATATTCGTTTTCGTTTTCCTATAACTAATAGATATCAAAAATGTGCATGGTACGATAATTCTGTAATGTACTTTAGTCAAGTTTTTTGTTGTCAAAGTAATGCAATAATTATCGTTATAATTGAAAGAAAAAATAAGTATTCGCGTAATGTTTGCATTTATTATCACATCATGCGCAAATAATATGTTTTAAATATAGTTTTTACCGTTTAATATAAAACCATTGAATATCGGAATATTCTTATTTTTAAATCCTACGAAAAAGTTTTAAGTTTTTGGAATTATTTTTATGTATTTTAAAGTAAATATATCGATAAACGAAAAAAATCAATAATTCGTATTTTATTTTGTCAAATATAATATATAAGGCATTATTAATTCTCACAGAATACACAAATTAAGTCTTTAATTAAATATGTAATATTCACATGAAACAAAATAATCTATATTTAATAAAGTCATATATACGTATAAATGAAGTATAACATAGCCATATATAATAGATACATAAATTAAAAGTGTAATAAGTTAGACTGTCAAAGTCCCGCGCGTTATACCAAATAAGGAAATGTATGTGAAACCAGCCGTCTATACAAGTTCACAGACAATATTCTTTGAACGATGCGATGCGCACGTTAGGAGGAAAGGAAATACTTAAAGGAATAACACTCAAAAGTGGCTCGAGTTACTAAGACTTCCTTAAGTGACTAGCGCCCACGACACATGAAAACTACGGAAACTCCATTTTATAGAAGAAACTTGTTCTGATCCCCACCGGAAAACTATTTGTTCTCAGTAATCCAAATCTGTAGTATCACAAATTAAAGTATAATAGTAGATTCTTAATAATGCATAAAATATATACTTACACACGTATGTACTCGTATGTGTACAATATTAAGGCAATATAATTTAGTTGAATAATATATTTAATATAGCATCTGTTTTGATTCACCATTATCACTTAGTCAAATACTCTGAAGAGGGAATACTTAAACAAATCGCTATCGTAAATACTAAATAGTTTACAAATACTTAAATAGTAGTCCTTGACTCTGAATAATAAAAGTATCTATATCGTAAAGCATTTAAAACAGATTTCAAACGGAAATTTATGAAAGCGAATAATGAGAAAATATAAATTTAGATTATTTATGGTTATGTGTTATGGTTAATATCAATAAACTATTACTATCGTATAGGTATTAACACTAACTCCCTTATGACAAAGAAAATAGTTTAAAGAGCCAAAATGTTTATAGCGAACTACAATAATCTTTTATAAATTCTATATACTATGAATTATAATTTACATTGTTTCATTCTTAATAATTTAGAGCTGTATTAGTTACAACTTATAGTGAAAAATATGAATCCTAATCTAAAAACTATTGAATATTAATATTTAACAATAAATTTAACGTTCATATACCGAACGAGAAATAATGTAAGCAACAGCTAAAAAGGGTGTTTACTTAGATGTTATTTATAGATAGTAATTAATTTAATGCCAATTTTTCTATATAAAAAATATAGATTTACCTCCTAAATGATAGACGTTAAAAATTTCTTGTAATTTTAAGAAGTGTAATGTAAACAGTTACCAATTATATTGATCACATATTACGTGCGCAGGTTTATTTCCGGAATAATAAATTGATATATTATCTCTTTTCCGTCACTCATAATTACCCATTTTTAACATAAACAGATTTCTATAATTATAAACTACAACATTATCGGTAAATTATATTTGAAAAAAATATGCTGTTTATTTAAAAATAAATATATTTATAAAAATTAAAAATGTTATTTGTTTTTCTATAACAAAAAACATTCCCTAAATATTATTTAATTGTGCTTTAAAAATGAATCACTTCACCAGAAATAAATAAAATCGATTTGTTTTCACAATGTTTAGCCATAATTATTAGAATATTAGAAGTGCTGCGAAATATTTTAAACTATCTAGATACAAAAATGATTGAAAAATATATATATGATTATTTTAGACAAAATATTAACAAATTATTAAGTATGCCAAACAAATTTATTTCGACAACCACCGCCAACTTTGATTTTTTTAAATTGTCAACTAATATTCATGTTAATACTTTTATTATAAAATTATAACTTTGATTTCCAAAAAATTAGCATTTTGAAATGAAATCTGTATAACAGATCAGTAAAGTCGAACTACAGAAGTAATAAACTCAGAAATCAATCAAGTTTCCTGAAAAGAAATTAACAATAAAGATTTTATCGCACAGTGCATAATTAACATTTTATCGCATTCATAAATAATATTATTGCTAGTTGTATTAAATCTATCATTATAGTGACTTTCTGATTAATTTAAGCGACTCTAACCAAATTTTAATCGTAAACTGTAACTCAATAGATTGCACAAATAAAAAAAGTATAAAGCGTCTTATATCCGAATTATGTAAATAAAATAACAGATTGTTAGGAAAGACGATGCTTCGTTCGGTCAAATATATGAAATATTATGTTTTACTTACTTATTTTATGTAACTTATAAAACAGGTCACGATCCAAAAAACATTGTTATTTATATTCCTTTGTGGCAAAATCTTGTTTAATTTGTAAGATCGCTTTAACCAAACTTTGTAAGTCTCCTTTTTGTAATAATATTAACATGTCTTTTATAGCTTCAAGGTCCAAAAATATTTCCCTGTCAAACCTATTAAATCTGGCGTGGTATACAAATGTACGTAGCAGGTGTTCCCTGATCAGTAAGACCAAACGCCACAATCGACAAAAAATAAAGAAGCATAAAATTAAGAGTTCTATTGATAACCCTCTTCTATGCAACTATTGTTCTCATTTTACGATTATTGTAACAATTTAAAAATTTTAGCAAGCAATTTCTCTGATTTTAATGTGTGTTTTAGAAGCTCGCCATATTACATTGTCTTCTCTTTCTTTAAATAGTCAACTTGTCAATCAAAGTTATTATTTTTTCTTAAATATCTATAATTTTTTTTCTTCCTTCTGATAATTGCCGTACTTGATTTCTCGTTCTGTTCATTAATATTCTCTGTAGTTCTCACTTCTTGTTTTAATCTGAAATATTTACATCTAGTACGCATTTTTAACTTTCCTGATAAAGAATATTGTATATTCTAAAACATTCAAAAATAAATAATCCTACATTTGTTTGTTTATCTTTTTTTAAATAGACTATTAAAATTTAAAACAAAAATTTCAGCTGGCATATGAATGGATATTTGTTGTTGAGGTTGAATATCTTCGTTGAAAGCACTCATTTAGTGTCCAATCTAAAGCTATTTAGCATAAATCTCATTTTCTGTCATATTATGTTCACAATTTTGTGTACAAATAACTAAATTTTTCTAAATATTGTTTACAATATTAGGAGCAAATAGAAAAGGCTAATAAATGCAGGATAATAATTGTACAATAATAGTTAATAAATAAATTATTAACCAATGTATCATAACCGTGACATTCAATAACACAACTCTAAGCATGCAGAATTCAAATTCAATTATACTTTGAAACAAATATTAATATATATTTGACCTTTTTTTCAGGCAAACCTAATACTTGGATACTATTTAATAATAGTTCGTATTTGTAAGCATACACAATTATTTTAACTGTATACAATTTTGAATTTGTTCTCTTTACGAGAGCGATTTTAACAAGTTCTCATTTAAATATTTCTCAATTGCATGATTTTATAAGTATGTGTTAATTTAACGAGAAAAGACATATTATGCTTCTACTTTTTTGTGAAATATAATATTTCTCAAAAATTGAAACTTGCAATATTATAAAAAGTAGAATATATTTGTTGAGAAATTTAAGTGGAATCTTCTCAATTTTGAATAGTACTAATATTAATATCGTTGAAAACATTATTGATGTTGTTTGACATATGTACACAGTATATCATGAATATATCTATAAAAAACAGATAGTTTACATTTTATATTTATTTAGAAAAAGTAGTAAAGAATAATATATATGCAAACAATATAGAAGTTATGATAAAATCGGTAAAATTTTCTTCTAAGAACAAAAAGATAAGAACATATTTAGCTCTTCTATTTCCATTGTTAAGTTTGCCAAATATACTCTATAATGAAGTTAAAATAAATAAGTTAGTTTTTAGATACATTTGAATATATAACGTTTCATTCAAAACCTTACAACATATAGAGTTGATCAATATATGATACTTCTATCGTATTTGAATATATGAACATATAAACAACAAATAGGCTTTATATTTAGGTGATATGTGGACAAAATTAATTTAAATTATATATTTAAACTATATGCTAAATGCACACTTTAATGTTATTTGTATTGTATTTTGTTAACACGTGACTAGCGAGTGTAATATCATCGAAAATGAGGCTTTATTGTTTCGATTGTTTTACTTTTTTTTTAAGTTAGTAGCATTTTTTTGCAGCTCTTTTATAAAATAGTTTCACAAAATGGATGGACTGTAAAAAATATTTCTCGAAATACCTGATACTAGACTATCCATTCAGAGGGAATGATTACTTTCGTTATGAGCGTTACTTTTATCGAAAGTTACTTTTGTCTGTAGAATGTAAACAATATACACTAGCCTGTACATTGTGATTTATGTGCGGATATCACACGTAAACTATCTCTGTGAGATCCACAAGTTAACTATATAAAGTAAATAGCCCTTAGTTTAAATAACGACGCAAACTATATATGTTCTTTCAACAGGAAAAATTTTAAACCACAATAATTACAAAAATATTTGGAAGAAAAACAAAGCTAAACTATACACGATAATAAATACTTTAATTTGGAAGCTGATGTAAAATATTAACACTGTATGTCAATAATATCCTACATAAAATGTATGTGCATGATAATTAACTAATATTAGAATGTTCATGCCAAGAAAGTACAACGATGCGAAATAGCCCAGAATTTTCTATGAAACATGGAAATCCGTTTTAGTTAATTAATCGGACATATTGTACTCTCAATATTCTACATAATTTACCCGACAAATTTAAGCTATGTAACGCCATGAATTTCAATCAGATGTCAGTCATCCAAAAACAATGTTTATTTGTGTATTCATAGTTTTATTTAAATAAATTTAAGAACGTATAGTTGAAGATAAATGTTCAACATTGTTTATTTAGATGGCAGCGAGTTTCTTAATTTTGTAATGTGAATAAAAAACAGAGAGAAGTCAATAAAAAAAGTAATATATTTCTTGCATAAGTTACGACAGAAAAATATGGAATAAAAACAGAAAATATGCGTTAGATTGGTTGAATTGCACTAATTAAAGTATAAACGCTATGTCAAAGAAATCAATGTATCGAAATAACTAACTAAAGTACTTTTAAATGTATATATAATGTATAATTGAAAACGAAGATTTATACGATATATACCACTCCCATTTCCTTCAAAGAATAATTAGAATATATTGATTTCCATTTAATAGAAGTATACCTTGATTGATTTCTGTAAAGTGTACGCTTGGATCAAACTACAAAATTATGTCAAAATGTGCATTAATATATGTTACAAAGTACTTATAGAAGTGACATATATACTGACAAAAAGCGTGTGTATCAAAATGTTTAATGAAACGTCAAATTCCTCAAATATTCAGCTAATACACCAACTAAGATTTAATCTTTCACGCATTATTGCAATATACAACTGAGCTCATTTTTTCCGCTAATGAATATTAGATACAAAAAATATTTGATCACAATCTCTTGTATTTAAAAAAGATTTTGTCTCGTATATATTTTTCGATACACAAATAATCACATTTGAGATAGAATTCTCAGTAAATTAATGTTCATAAAGGTGCGCATTTTTATCATTCGGTCCAAAGAACCCATCCCTTTAAATACAGTAGATTGTGATAAAATATATTTTCGATACGTATATCGATATATAAATCAGTATCAATAAATATAGAGTATATTTGAAAGATATACACAATATACCTAGTCCATTGATTAAATCAAGCGTATGTCGTCTAAGTTGTGACATAGGAATGAAATTTTACAGATATGTGTGTATATACACATATCTATAAAAATATACATATATTTAGCCTGGATATCATGCGGATCATAAAAATTCAGTAGGGATTTCGAGACCGATTAGTTTTAAAATTGGATAGCAAAAAGCAATTAGATGGAGTGATAACGCCTCCTTACTTCCAAGCTACGCGCTCACAACTATTTACTACTTGTTGTAAACTTTATCAAAATCATTTTTATCGATTAATCTTTTTCAGTGGTATACGATTAGAGTGCAGACATATAGGTAGTATAGTTAAAGCGCTACATAAGCTTTTGTAACAAACGTAAGCTTATTTCCATTTTGTCTGGTTATAATGACTGAAAGTCGAACACATTACCTTATAAGAATATAATGTATATTTACGTAATAACCTTGTAATATTCGCCCTATTACTAACTCTTATTAACTTTTATAATATAAAATATATATATCAATTGTCCCAGATTTAAATTTTGAATTATTATAGATCGCAGTATTACCAATGGTAACCATTGATAGTATTTAACAAATATGTAATTACAGAAAACAATAGTTATTATAGTTAATTCTTGCAAAACATGTGTAAAGGTTAATTTAATATTTATTTAAATATCCTGTAAAAATGTACTTATTGAATTCTGATCAATATTAGATGTAAATATGGTTATTTTAAAAATGGTTTTTATATATACGAAAATCGAGGATATTTATAAAAAAATGTAATGTTGAGATCAATACTCGAGTAACCACATTTTTATCTCCCAAGTATAAAAAGACGCATTCAACCTTTTTTTAATTTTTCATATTAAAATTCGATCACAGGTGTCTGGCAAGCGTTGTGTAAATAGTGAAGTAAGAAAATATACTCCATATCAAGAAATCATCTCAATTTTTTTCATTCCAATCATGGGTACATAGACTTGGTGCCTCACCTTAGCTTTGGCTAATTGTGCCAATGCCTGGCGCTCCAATTCCTGTTTTGAGATCTCAACTGGAACCCGCGTCCCACCGTCTGAGGAGTCAACATCGCTTCCACTTGACCCACCCGATCCCTGAAAAAAGAGTCAATAATCCCCCATCATGAGATATTGATCATTGATTGCCATAGATATCATACACCCTCCTAGATGTTATATGTTATTAATCTAAAAAGCGATTTTTAAAATGTGTTTCTTCAATGTTTATTTTTACATTAAGAATTGAAAGTAATATTTTTAAAATATATAATTTAATAATTTATAATACGAGTATATACATGTGAAGAAATCAATGTTATTAAATTTATAAATTTGTCATTTATAATGCCTAGTTTAGAATTTGTTTTTTATAGTATATTTAAAATCAATATAACACAATAATAATTGTAATAATGCTTGAAACGTATGTAGGTATTTGAAGTATTCTTTAAAATGTTCTATAATATGTTATTTATAAAGTAGATGTTCCACACAATTCACTTTCGGTGAAATTATGAATAAAGCGAAATGAATACGTTGCAAAAGGATGCTATATTAACTTATAATTTGATACTTATAAAAAGAATATATGGTCAAAAATGTAATATACATTTCCAAAAATCTCATGAAAATATAATGTGTGTCTGTCTATTTAACGACAAATAATTATTATAAATATAGAAAAGCACTTTTATGTAGTCTTTGATACATGTCATATGTTGTTATAATTAATAATAATATAAGTAACAGAAAAACAGTGTTAATATAAAAAGCAAATAAAGAAATACAGGTGGCATACTTATGCGTGCCATTCATTTTCTGTTAATTATTGTTATAGATTCATATGTGGCATAAATAAATCGTAAGTGCATACTTGAGGCTAAGATTATGAAAGAAAAGATATAATGACAAGATAAGAGCAGAAACACTTATTCGAGTAACACTGTACGTATTACCATTAATTGCTACAATAAATTTAAAAATAGGTTTCTTATGACACTCTAATTAAAGTTAAATAATAAAATAAACTAAAAGTGATTCTTAAAATTATTCGGCTCTATTTGAGAAATAATATATATTTCAGATGCTTATACGTCTCACCCCACTCCAAACAAATAAGATATAACATCTTGAAATAGTAACAAGAATAAGATAATAGCTTTTGCTATTTTGTAGAAAGAAGATACGTTGTTGGATCTAAATTATTATTCACATAATTTTCTAGCAGCATAAACATCCACTCAAAGTAACGGAAAAAAATTGTAAAAGGACGCTCTCCATGACCCATCTGCATGTATTACTGAAGCAGCATAGAAAAGACAAAAACTCGTGGAAAGAAAACAGATAAAACATTATTACAGATAGAAAAGATAAAAAGACCGCCAGAGTAAGAAACAAAAAGAAATAAAGTGAAAGAAGTGTGCTGAGCAATAATGGTAAAATTTAGAGACATCAGTTCCTGGAGTCGAATTGTGATTGTTCTTCGTCTTAAGAAATCGATATATCCCATTATCGATCCGCCTACTTAGTGTGATGTTGTCATTCACAGGAAAAAGTCAAATAGTTCATCGCCCAACATCCTTGCAGCTATAATAGTTTGGTAAAGTTGTAATTATACGCCAATGTGACACAGGGTGGAAAGGGGTGTGCATGATCGATGCAAATAATGTATTATCTGTAAATTACGATCATGATGACACCATTCTAAGTATTACGTGCAAATGCAACGAATTATTTGTGAAAGCATGTTTTTACTTAATTACATTTTATGCTGATGCCTTTGTTTTTTAAAACATGATAATTTTCCTGCAATTAGAAAAGAAAATCACTTTTCCATACGAGGATGCATGGCAATCGAGTATTAATAGATATTATCTAAGTATCAAAATAGGACTTTTCTAATGAAGGAACGTAATTTTTTCTATGGATAGGTAGAATAGTCTATTCGTAATAGTACTTTCGTAATAGTTTTCTTGTCACTTATAGGCGCTGATATTTCGTAACATATTGTTAGGTGAAACTGTTGTACTGCAGGTTATTGTTGAAAAATGCTTACTACCTATTCTTTCGAAAATATGAATTTTATGCGGAAAACTTATTTTCCAATAAAATATCACTATAAATTCAATCCAAGAAACAAATATTTTTCTTTGTAAAAATGTAAGCAAAAGTTTTTTTTTAATTTGCAAAAAAATTTAAAAAGTGTAGAAAAAGTATTAATTTTCTTTACACTTTTTATAGAGAAAAATTGACTCTTCAATCTATTCATAGAAAAATATTTATTTTAAAATAATTCAATAAAAATAAAGCTGTGTATCAATAAAAATTACGAAACATGGTAGTGTTTTCTGTTCATAAAACTCTTGATATGCAATAATAAAACAAAATATTAAATAATATTTCACTAGCATACTCAAAACCTAAACCTTAACTCAAAAAAATATTCACTCAAATTTACATATAAGTTTGAACTGTTTGTCTTTATTAACTAATCGAAATATAGAATTTCTGTAGTTCTATCTTTGAAATTCAAAATAACTATCTGTAGATATTGAGCTATAGTCTGTGGGACAGAACATTTTTCGTTACCCACAAATGGGAGGAAAGGTATTATACATCGTCAGAAAGCTATTAATATCAAGTTAATGAAAAAATATGATAGACATCCCCAATTGGTAGCTGGAATAAAAAAATTAAATTTGTCTGGTTTCACATATTAAAAAATAGGAACATTTTCTCTGTTTTTCACTAAATTTTTATGAAAATTCATATTTTTAAGAAAATGATGTTTTAACTATTATTCATATTAAAATTTTGCATATCAAATTGTTCATCTAAATGATATTCTTAATGTTACAAATTGCATTGACTAAATGATTTAGTAACCAGAAATGATTTAAGATAGTTTCTAAACCAATTCTATAGCTAAAATAAGCCTATAATATGCTTGGGAAATACTATTCACATTAGCTGAAAAGTTATTATCGATTTATATATCTAATTTTGCTTGTAATATGTGGAAAACACTAGGATAAACAAAGAAATATGCAAAATTTTATCATAAATAGTTATACGTACATATTTTTTCTTAAAAATATGCATTTAAAAAAATTAGGTCAAGACCAGTCAAATTCACAGAAAATCTTCCTATTCTTTAATATGGGAAATAAGAAAAATGTTATAATTTATTTTAGTTTCTAAATGGTAATGTCAATCATATTTTTTGCAATCTAGAAATTCATAGCTTTCTAACTATGTATCAAACTCTTCCTCCCTTTTTTAGGGTACCGGCAACCTTTTTTGGTTCCTGGTCCGCCACGGACGACTTACTACAAATTAAAAGTAAAGGTGATTCGAAAAAAATCAATATTAGTATTCAATTTTAACGTGTTTCTCCATATTGTGTCAATTAATACCGGACGTACTGTGTCGTATACTCATTCTATACACTGCTACAGCAACTTATATAATTAGTTGTTTGTGAATTTTTTATATTATATTATCGGGCAAAACGCACCGTTTTAAAGGGGGGAGGGGGCAAACTTCACAGGGGGCGCCATATATTTATCAAGGGCAAACTTTAAAGATGGCACCATATATTTCTCAAGGGCAAAAACTTCGAAGGAGGCGCCATATATTTTTCAAGGTGAAATTCGAAGGGGGCGCCATATATTTCTCAAGGTGAAACTTCTAAGGGGGTGCCATATATTTCTCAAGGCTAAACTTCGAAGAGGGCGCCATATATTTTTCAATGGCAAACGTCGAAGAAAGCGTCATTTTTTTAAGAAGTATAAGAATATATGGTTATACGATTATTATACTTCATATTACGTAATAATGTAATTGTGTTATGAATTAAAAGTTACAAATTTTAAATTCGTAAAGAACATTGCTTAATTAACCAAAGATTTCGAAATACAATTTTTTCTATTGTTTTGTGCTTGGCTAGCTATTTTCGAAACGTTCATAGTGTCTTGATATGATATAAAATTCTCTTTAGCTTTTTTACAGTTATTAAATTTATGTGTAATAAATGTTTTTTCCTTTTTTTGGAAAAAGACAGATTATTTTGTGCATTTTGTATCTCACAAATATAGCAAAATACACGATCTTCCTTTTCAAAGTATTATTTAAAGAGAGGGGCGTCTTCTCAAAGGAAGTAAGATTATATAAAAAGAGCTTCTGATGATACTGGCTGCCTCTCAAAGAAAGTTATGTGGGTAAGCAGCACAAAAACCTAAAAATGGATCTTTATACGAACAGATAAATACAGGTTTCAGGTATTTAAGATAATGTTCCACAGTGTAACTTCTAAGAAAGAGAGGGACCACCCCTTCTGCCCCCTCTCTGCGTGATCCATTTTTATATGCAGTTAGTACTGGATAAAATAATGTATTAGAATGCCATGATTTAATAATTAACTGGTACGGCTCATCGATTAAGAGTGTACAATACAACTTTGATACAAGCAAAAAATTATAAGAAAATCATGTTTAATATTCAAATTTCCCCTATAAAATAGCCTTATAATGCCTAAATCAATTTCTATAACTTTGTTCTCCAATGACGGATTTTTATAGATTTAGGATATGATATTTAAACTACTATCACCTATCGATTAACGTCAAAAAGTTTGTGTTGTAATTTGTTTGATATTAAACAATATATTGACTGGACTGTAAATTGTGTACATTAATTATGTGAAACAAAACGTATATAAATTCATCATATACATTCATGTGTTATATTATGAACCCTAACCTTTTTTATGTATATAATTTAATTTTAATTTTATATTTTGTGTGTTTTTATTAAATACACAAATATACATATTCTTTTGACTATTGTGAAAATTAAATTTCTACAAAATATCTCGAGTTTGACAATAATTTTACTTTTTAAATTGGATACGCCATTTTTTCCAAATAACCAATCTATAAATATCATATATGTATTGTAACAATATAAATAAAAAAGTGAATTTCTTACTCTTTTGTGTATATTCTTATTAAAACAACACATGTCATTATTATTTGATAAAATCTGTTAAGCATTTGATGTACCAATAATTTATGTTGGAAATACATACTACACAATACTCGTACATTGTCTATGCATAATTACTAGTGCAATAAATCAAAGATATTCATTTGATTCATCAATATATTTACCCTATGATAATTTATGTATTGTATGTAACGCTTGTGCAATTGTCTATATATGTATATTCTGCCTATCTAGAAAAAACATTGCAGAATATTTTTAATATCCTAATTCAGAAGAGATATATGTATAACAGTTTTTATATTTACCGTACTGTATTTCAATATATAATATTGATATATAAAAATAACGTGCCTTATATATATATACATATACAGGGTGTCCAATAAGTCCCCTGCACTTTTTAAAACAAACACTTTTGATAACATTGTATATAATTATTTAACAAA
>JAYRBW010110137.1:0-18301 GCA_036023295.1 Invenusta paracnida
GCCCTGTGTGTATCCATCTGATGATGGGGGTGCTGATTCCCATTCTCGTGAGTTTGAGGATTAAGCCATCCTTCCAAACCCTATCATACGCCTTCGTATAATCTAGTAGCTAAGCACTGTTTTCACTTTCTTATGAAAAGCGTCGCTGATGTATTGCGATAGTTTCAGTAGTTGATCTTCCACCGACCGATTAGGTCTTAAGCCAGCTTGGAGTTCTGAGAGAAGTTTCTCTTTCTCCAATTTGAACATGATCCTCTTGTTGATGATCCTTTCCATGGTTTTACTAAGACAAGAAGTGAGACACACTGGTCTGTATGATGAAATTTCTTCTAGTGGTTTGTTAGTTTTTGGGAGCGGTATTATCGCCCATTGTCTCCAGTTCTGTGGGACTTGGGAGTCATTCAGCGACATGTTGAAGATGATGGTGATTTTTGCTATAGCTTCCTTTGGGAGATATTAAGTAATTTTGGGTGGATATGGTCTAGGGCTGCGGCTGCGGCTTTCGACCCGTCTATGTCATCCAGCGCCGCCTATCACTTCTTCAATAGTGATACTTTGTCCGTCCTCGGAAATTGGCTACCCTGCTGCATCATGGTCTTGGTAATGATAGCCTTGATTCTCTTTTTGTTCTTAGGGATTTCCAGTCGGCTAACTCTTGAGTATTCTGCAATGATTCTTACTTCTTCTTGTGATTCTCCCCTGGTTTCTATACACCATGATCTTGTCTGATTCTTTGCTGTCTTTCCCTTTCCTAAGTCTTTTGAGTAATCTCCACATCTTATTAGCACAACTGTGTTTTTCTACTGCGTTTTTCCAAGTCTTAGCTTTAGCTTCCTTTAAGTTTGTTTTGATAGAGTCTTCTATATTTTGGACTTCCTCCCAATTTATGACAGTTGTTTTCATCAGTTCGTCTCTCGCTTTAATTTCCTTTGCTATCTCCTCGTTAATGACCCCACCGTTCCTTGTCTTCAGTTCTTTCATGCCGATGTTTTTGTACGCTGCTTTCAAGATGACCTGTCTGAGGGTTTCTTCACGCTTAGACACTGACATCATCGTAGTGTTGTTGTTTTGGAGATCTAACCTAATACTTTCCATAAAGTCATTCCAATTAGCTTTCTTCCACTTCCATGCTAGTAACTTTGCCACGTTGTCGGGGTTTACTGTTACACCTATGTCGATTATGATGGGGGTGTGGTCTGAGGGGAGTTTCTGGATAGTTTGCCAGCTAATCTGGTCGGCCATTTCTTCGTTACACAGGGTGATATCCGGGGTAGAGCGTCTATTTGTTCCTCTTTCGAATCTAGTCTGGCTGCCATCGTTGAGGACCCAGCTACTGTTCTCTTCTACCCATCGTTTAATATTCTTGCCCCTGCGGTCTTTGTTGGCTGCGTTGTCCCATAGTTGGTGATGGGCATTCCAGTCTCCGCATATGATCCAGTCGTTGCCTAACGGGAGTCTGTTGATAGTCCCTTCGATCCTATCTTCCCCCGTGGTATTACTATGACTACTAGGTGGGCAATATACATTCAAGATTTTGGTCGACTCATTCTTGCTTCTAATAATTGTTGTTGAAACAGCTTCTGTTGCTGTTGTTGCTCCGTCTTCCATTTGAAGAATCATATACGTCAGCCAAAGCGGTCGATAACCTTTAGGAAAGTCAGGATTTGGTAGCTGTCCAAATCTTCAGATTTTGGGTCAGAGTCGTCAAAATTTCCGATTCTTTGCTGCCTCCATAAGTCACAACGGAACAAAAGGTGTTCTGTGTCTTCGTCTTCTCCTCCACAATCTTTGCATATTGGGCTGCAGATGTCCTTCTCTAACCTACGCCTGTACGCTATCGTCATGGTTGGGTGTCCTGCTCTTAATTGTGCCAACTTGGTTCTCTTTTCTTGTCATCTTCTTTTATTGCGCCTTATAGTTCGTCTTCCTCCATCTGTTGTATTTTTTGTGAGTGCAACTCTCTTTCCAGATATTCTTGACAGTCTTCTTTATGCGGTTCTTTGCTATGTTCATGTTGATGGGCACTTCACTCTGATCTGTTCCAGCTTGTTCTTTTGCGAGTCTGTCTGCTTCCTCATTCCTTTCTGTTCCCTGACTTAGTATCCATTGCAAGTGTAGCTTGAATTCTGGGTTTCTCTGTTTTATTGCTTGGATGTTCGCAAATATTTGGTCTCCGACTCTGTTTCCTTTTCGTTGTGATCCTCTTGCCACTTGCTGGATGGTACTTTTGCTGTCGGTTAAAATCACTATTCTCTTCACTTCTTTATGTCGATCTCTTATTTCTTTTATTGCTCTCTTTACTGCCATCATCTCTGCTATGAAACTTGAGCAGTATCTTTCAGCAGGTGTCTTTATTTCTACATTTTTTCCCCCTTGGTCTGCAATTTCCAGAAGAATACTACGTCTTCCGTTTTCTTGGCCTTCACCTACCCATCTATCTGACCATTTAATTTATCCAGCGTCTTTCTTGTTATTTCGTGTAGCTTTTCTGAGTCCTTTTTATTGCATGTTTCCATTAGTGTTGTCTCTGTTGTAACACAGCTACATTGTATGCAGCATGGTATTGTTTGAAAGGGGAGGACTTTCTCTTTCGGGATGTTGCTAATGCCCACTTCTGTTAGATATTGTTTCTGCCCGTCTTCTCTAACTTCTTCCCTCTTTGTCTCTTTCGTTTTTTGGTTATATTACCTTTCTGGTTACCTATATTACAATTCCTGGTTTGGAGAGCAGTCATTCTTAGTGAATTTTGTATAAGCTGCTTTTCTTACCTACATGTCTCTTGATCAATTAAACGGAATTAGGCCTGCTTTTTGAAGTACTTGTTCAATTGGTGTGCTCTTGTTACACCCTATTATTAGTCTTTCTGCCTCGTTCTGTCTCTTCTCCACTTTTATAGTGTCGTCGCTGGAACGTCGCTATATTCAGTAAAGAGTATGATGAGAGTGTGCAAGGATATACGATTGCTTAGTAGCTCAGCGGAATGCAAAATGAACTTACACATATTTGCCCGTTATTTTATTATGCCTTTTGAGCCCATACTGAAGGTGTATGCGCTGGAGGTTAATCGTTTTTAAATAATATTGATGTTAATTGATGATTAACTAATATTACTGAACAGAATTAGAAACGCTCCATACATACTATTTATTTTGTAACATAGAATTAGAAAGAATCTCTTTGTGTTAATTTAACAAAAAACAATATTTGTAAACAACACTTATATTTATAAATTACAGTAAAAATGATAAATATTACGGTTTTAAACATATTTTAATAAATACATCAGCTACACTTAGGTAACATTTTGGAAATATTTAACTATTCTAACAACAGCTCGATTTTTCTAATTAAATATAATTATAATTGTTACCAACTATTTTTATCTAACAAAAATTGCACTAACAGCAACAAAAAAATCACAAATCAAGTATGAAAGATACCACATAATCCGTGCATATAGATAAGCTTTTTATGGTTTAGGAAATGCACACATAAAGTGAAACTTTTCTTGCCAGTTAACACTATTAGAAATGGATTCGAGTTATATAGCAAAAAAATTAAAACCAAAGATGTTGATATGTGGTATTGGAAGAGGATTATAGCAACACAAAATTAAGATCAAAGATGCTGACAGTGGTAATGCCACAGATTATCTCCTGAAAAGAGTTTGCTACAACTGTGAGGAAAAATTGTGTCAAATAATGAAATGTAGCTGTATGCTATCTGATATGTCAAGGCATGGGTTATGTACTGTGCTCATTGACTTAATGAATCAGAACGAATGATCCCATACATTGGTAGCAATGTTGATGAATGACTAATAGGTACAGTTGTTTTAATGTAGTTATAATAACTGTAATTTTTTTAACAATCAAATATATATGTTATAAATGCACCCACAAATCTTTGTACTTTTCTAATTTTTGCAAACATCGAAATCTCGAATATCTCGAAAAATTTTAATATATTTTTAATGATGAAATAAAAATCCCCTTTAGTGTTTACAATTAAATTTCCTTTTTTAAGCCCAAACTCGACCAATGAAGTTTTTGGATCAATGACCTTTGACCACCAAAATAGGTTTCTTCAACCCCTATCGTACCTCACTTTTTTGGTAATAACTGTTACCAACACAGCCACCAGAATCAGTTGAAAAGTTTGTTCCATTATCACATAAATGAAGTTTAATTTAAGGAAATTACAAAGAGAATTTCGTAATACAGAATAGATTTATTTGTGCATAAAAAGCATTTTAATGTAGAGTAAATCTCGCCAGGAAGATTTGAAAATTAATTCACGTCACTTAGAGTAGGTATTAAACCTAGCTACCTTTATTTAGCTGTACATGCCTAATTTTAATAATATGAAAATGAATTTTACTTTTATAAAAAGCCATAGAATAATATAATTGCAGCACGTTTTAAAACTGAGAGAGCTTCTTTTATGAAATGACGGCAAGTGTTAAATTACCAATTTAATTTTTTTGTTTTTCTTAATTATATCATGTTCACGGGAATATATTATGTATTTAATCAAACAGATGTTCCCAAAACATGTTTGATAAGGCCAATTGACCAATTAGATGGTAGTTGGTTTTCAAGGTGGTGTAAATATTCGGGATAGGTGTATTGCATGAAATGAAATGAAGTTAATTGATGTTATGCTATAACAACGACGAACAACATTCATTGTCTAGCTAGCAGCATTTATCGGGTGAGTCAAAAGTTGTAAAATGTCTAAATTATTTAGTGATTTCCAATGTATGTAGTAATTAACTAATATTAAAAAATTATGCGACTTATGCACAAAATAAAAGTCAATTTTTTTTAATAATTACAATACAGCGTAAAAATCATATAATTGTAAGAATAATGTCATCTTATATTTTCTCCCATTTTTTGTAATTACTTATTTTTTATACAAAAAGTGCCTCCGTTTACTTTTTAGATTAAATAAACTAAAATTATAACAATTGTTTCATTTACTCAATTTGCACACTAGCCTGGTTACTACATTGTTTCGTCTGATAACCTACACAACGTACCTTATCTTTATTGTTCAAGTTGGACATACATGTACATGTTTTATTTATTTAGATTGTTTCAGAGAGAAGAATTAATGTTTCAAATAATTAGCATAAATAATGAAATGTTTCACTATTAACGATCTCTACTTACATATAACAAAATTATGCCTACCTCTAATTATTTATTTATTGGAATTTTGAGACAATAATTGGAAAATCGCTTCATTATATCCTTTTTTAACAAAATGACCTATTATTTACAAAAAATACGAATTCTAATTCCCCTTTCTTTATAGAATATATTTAGGACAGCTTTGAGATCAAAAAGATCCGCTTTCAATGGACTTGAGCTACATTGCTGAACTACTCAATGACACTGGTCTCATTGGAGAAGATTTCTACAAAGAACATCCAGGTTAGACGGCAAAACCTTTGAACACGTAATTTCTTGTACTTAAAAACTTTTGGTTTACTTCTTAAAGATTCGACGATAAACAAAAATACAAGTTTGGCTATAATTGATATGCATGAGGCTATAAATATTATCTTTATATATGTGGTGATGGACAAAAAGTTTAGTTAATTAACAAAACTAAGTTCATTTTGATTTGAATTGATTGAAACATAATGGCACTGAGTTGGTTATAGATAAATAAGAGAAATCACTTGAAAATTTATTATAATAAATAAATAAATTATAAAGGGATCGAGCTTTTGATGTTACTTGATATCTTGACCGACCATCATTAGGATGTGAAGTTACATCGAAAGCTCGATTCTTTTTAATTATTATATTTAATCGTGCAAATTTTCAAGTGGTTTCCCTTATTTAAGTTCATTTGTAACTAATTGGAAAATGTATAATATTAATTTAAAATAAAAAGTAAAAGGAAAAAATAACCGATGAAAAATTTAAATATATACATTTTTAATCATCACGCCTTTTGAAACAGTATTGTCTCCTCTTTAGACATTAAAAATGTTGCCACGAAACGCATCGTCATTAAAAATATATACGTTGAATTTATTGTTGGTTATTTTCACATTTTTATTTAAAGTATAAGTTTTATCACCTTTTACAATTTAAAATAATTGAATAATTTATTAGGAAGACAATGACGTGTTTTAAACTTTTTAAAATGATAAAGTAAAATATAATCGGGGTAGATTACTTCACGCTTTGTCGGGATATAATAATATATCGCGATTATTCAGTACCCGTAGGCTTAAACTAATTAATCACGATATTTATTTATATTCTAGCAAAGCGTGAAGTAGTCTACCCAGTTATTATTACTGAACTACGCCACACTTACATATTTATAACTAAAATATAATTGAGTATACATGAGTATTTCAATCTAATAAATTAGTCTGCAGGAGCACTCTTTAAATATTCAGGTGAATTTTGTTTCATTTGTTGTATTAGGAACGTGTTATCTTAAAGAAATTATTACTAATATCTTATTAACGACAAGAAATTCGCTTCACAATTTTTAATATCTAGCTTTGATATTCACCCGTTTACTGAGCTTATCGACTCACCAATTTATGAAACTCAGAGCAAATCTTATAAAATGTTCGATAGCAGGATAATATAATGAAATAATTGATGTATCTGCTGGAGTGATTAAATTGTAAATATCTATATCAAAACTGCAAGTTATTGTATTTATAGTGAATTCTGCTCAACTATAATACCATGTACTTCAATGTGCAATCGATGGAAGTGTGCAGTGTGTACCATACTTCATAATACATCGTTGAGGAGGAATTCCGGCCGTGCGCTTCTCGCTTCACAATTACTTTTCCCGTTTCATTGGAATAAATTCACGAAACTTGCCATTTAGTTAGATTAAACAGAAAATATTCTACAAATGCTCCAAAAGCCTCTTGACATCATGCGCATATATATTTGTAAAACAAAAATAAATAAAGTTGTCAAAAGTTAAACGCTCATTATAGCTTTTAAAGTCAAAGGTTTTCAAATGCCTTAAGTTTTAGCCCTCGAAAAGTCTCAGAACATCAATGAATCAAATATATTGATTTCGACTAGAGTTATGACAAAGTAGTGAATATCAAATATCGATTTTATAATTTTATAGTTAATTTGTTTTACGTTAAAAGTTTGCTGTTTATTTTGAATATTTTGCTGATTGATAAATGATTAAATGGGATATTTTGAAAGAAATGATGGTGTTAAAGTTGATTTATAAATTCGAAATCTTTTTGTTTCCTATATATAAAAATAACTCTTTCGTATTCATTATATTAGTTTGTGGTTTCCATAATTTTGAGTTTAAGTTGCTACGATTTACTCAAAGATCAGCAGTTATTCTTAAAAAGGAATTACCAATACAAAACAATATAATAATATACTAAATGAAACATGGTCCCTCTATTGTGTAACCCACACATCCATCTAACATAATGTATCAATTTGTATTTCTTCAAACATTTCATCCATTATATTTCAATTTCAGAAATTGTGGTACCCTTTACACTCATCATCATTGTTTCGGCAATAGTTGGAACATTTGGAAACTCTCTGCTGATTACTGCTCTATTTACAACAAAAGTACGTTTCATTTTTAAAAAATTAATTCTATTACGCTGTATCAGACATGCATTTATAATTGTGGCATATATCTGGTTATGTAATTACTATTTCAAAAAAATATATCCATTACTTATTAAGAGCTTTTACTACCATATAGATGGCACTACATACTATGCATCGTGTATCATAATTATTATTTTTTATTTCTTGTGTATGCTAATGGATATATATATAAAGCTTTTGAACTATAATGCGTTAGACACCTCTAAATAGCAAATATGTACATATTCAGCAGCAATTTTTGGTGAAACTGTTGTAATGTATACTTTACAGATACATGATACACGCTAATTTAGATTTTAAAATGTATGTATTGAAATGACAGAAATTAAAATATTTCGTCGTCTATTACATTATATTTTCCATCTATATGTGCAAAATGTATTGAAATACATTTTTTTAATTTGGATATAATATTCAAAGTGATGAATAATGATATCAAAAAGCAATGAATCTCAGCTATTATTACTAAGTAATTAGTATGTTTTACTACATTGATATATTACATATATTACACTTTAATGATTAATTGAAATTTACAATTTTTTAGAAAAATCTAAATGCACAAATTTATATAGACAATACATTTTTCCTATAAATGTAAAATTTCTAACCTCAAACAAACATCAGTATAAAAAGCGTTTTCCTATTCATTCATTTATTATTAGATTTTTATTAAATTATGCAATATTATTTTAATTATTTCATCTAATAATATACGTAATGTTTTCATGAATAAGATCTTTACCTATCAATCTTGAAATATTTTCGCATCTATGAACTGGGGCTTATCAGGTCTGCTCTATGGATATTTTTTTAACTAGGTATATAATAGATTACAGTTTTAAAACTTTGAATGTAGTTATAGAAATTTGTTTTTTAAATTATTCCATAACAATTAACTAAATATCTTAATAAAAGATATGTAAAAATAGGTTTTGAAAAAATTTACTTTATTTTGTATTTATTTTTTAAACATTTACTTTTATTGCAATTCGTGAATTATTTCTTGCAGTTAATTAGTACCGAAATCTAAATTTCGTCGATTTTAAAAGATGTGCATTTAAAATAAATGTATGGTTTTATTCATTTTAATACGTTCCCAATAAGTCAGATTGAAACGATAAGAAATCAGAACCATTGGCAGTGCTTTTAATGTACAGCTTTTAAGGATTGAACGCTTGCGGTAATCCCTGCATGAGTACAAAATGTTACAAATAAAATTATGAATACATACAAAATAGACAAAATACGTAAAATGTAAAAGAGATTTTCAATCAAACAATACTGACAGAAATAATAAGTAGCTATATAACCAGTATACAATACAATACTTAAACAAGAGATACCTAACTTTCTGACCAATCAGAGTTTGTCTAGTATGAGTTAAGTGTCAATATGCAGAATCTGGGCATCTGGGGTGAGAGAAAAAACAGAGGGGGGGGGGCGTGAAGATTAAAGACGATGAATGCAAAGTGGTGTTTATGCAAATTATAAAAATGTAAGGATTTAAACTTATATTATACAAAATAATCAGGAGATAGCATTGCTATTACAGCGTATCGATTGTTTCTACTTTTCCTTGCCCATATAGTTGACACAGGCTGTTATTATTAAGTTTTTTCTATTCCATTTGTAAATAAACAATACACAATTTAAAGGGATTTAGTATTGCGTAATACAATTATAGTGCATGACACAATAAATTGTTAAGATCAATTAATTTTAACATCAACAATTAAATTTTATAAATACTACTATTAATTCGATTTTATTCTCATGTATAATAATTAAAAATATTTTAAAGTTTGGCGTGAGGCATACATCCTGTGTAAATATAGAAATAAGAAATACGATAACGTTTAATGAGATATATTGCATTTATAGAGGCGGCGCTTCGTATATCTTTTGAGCCAAGAGTACACAAACTGCAAGGAATCAATACAAAACATAGGTTTACAATATTTTAGCCGACGAAGGTTAACAAATGATGTATAGCCATAATATCATGTCTGCCTCTAATAACTCAGATGACCTAATAGCAGATCACAAAGATGATATAATTGGCAAAATAAAATTTATAACTAAAGAATTTTGCTTTTCGCTCTTTATGGAGCTCATCAGTGACATGCAAAGTATCGAATCGGAACCTCACGATTACAGTGCACGAACACTACAACCACTTGACCACAGGAGCTCAGTCGATTGGCTAGAATGATACATGTGATTATAGTTCGTATGATGCTTGCCATAATGACTAGAAAGTCTGTCCTGCCAATCGACCAAGCTCAGGTGGTTAAGAGGTTATAGTGTTTGGGGGACACCGATTTGACAATTTGCATATGACTGATGATTTCAATAACTAATTTGGACACGCGTCTGGCATTTGGCATGCGGTGATTGGAAAAATTCTGTCCATATTAATTTGATGGTTTCATTCTTTTTTTAAGGAATTGCGGACTAACGGAAACTGTTTCCTCCTGAATCTGGCCTTTGCAGACTTCGCCGTAGCTGCCTTCGTTGGCCCAATGACTATTTTAGGTAAGTTTGATTTAATTATTTATCCTTCATCAAATGACACATCTCTCTGATTGATTTTTTATAAAACTTACTGCAACATGGAGCATTGATAGATAGAGTTTCATGACTTGATCCTGATTATCGAATAAAGTATTATGCTATTATTTTGTTATCTCAAAGATATGTTTTATATAGTTTTGAATAATATCCCCAAAATCATTTTTATAAAACATTATTAAAACTTTTAGGTACAGTAAATTTTATTTTACAGATAAGAATGAATGATAAGTCAACTTTTTTTATATCTTGCAATAATAAAAATATGTAGAACTATTTATTTCTTAATCCTGTATACCTCATTGAAATACAAACATGTTATGTGAATACAACTTAACACTAAACGGAATTGAAGTGAATGAGATGAAACAGTCTTTTAATACTCGATGCTCATATATGTATATTAACTATGCTATGTTTCAGATAATTTTCTGGGAATACATACAATTTATTGTAAACAAAGTTTGTTGTGTTAAAGCATTTCATTGGGTTATGTTATTAAAAAATGTATTGCTAGTCGAGCCTACCGCATTACATGCTCTTTATGCTATATCATTTTTGTTGGTCAGTCTGTGAGGTGAATGAAATATCGATTTAATTAGAATATTAACTGTTATAAGTGTTTTAGTATTCTTCACATGATAAGTCATGGAAATAATGCCCACCAGGCTTTTAAATGAAGTATTCAAGATTCTACTGCTAACTGTTCAATGTCAGACTTTAATACTACACTATTTTCTTAACGATAAGTTTTTTAAAGTATTGCATTATAAATATTGTCTCTACAAAAGTAATTAATGTCTAAAAGTTCTAATTATAAATGTAAAAGTATATTATATTTCATATTATATCTTCAAATACGTAATACATTAATACGTAAATTATACGTAAAAATATGTAAAATGCGTAAAATATTTCTGATACGTTATAATCATTTATATTTTATCGTACATATAGATCTACCAATGATATAATATACATATATACATATATATACATATATCTTATTTCAGTTTATATATTATTTAAGGATAAGTAAGATCCAAGGATACTGAATATATTTATGTCATATAAATGCATTTTAGACTTAATTTGTCCTCGATTTTACCTTTAAATTATAAAAATCTAAATATTGAGTTCAACTTATTTCTCGCCTATTTAGGCCAACTTGATTCATATACATGTTTTTTTAATGGATAAAAATTAACGATACGATGCGTATGATATCAAAAATTGTTGAAACTCTATTTATGACTATTAATATGTTTCCTGTAGTAAGTATATATCATATCAACAATATAATTAAGAATCATTGATCAGCATGATCAATATCACCCAATAATAGTATAAAATATATATATATAATTAAGAATTATAAAACTAGATAATAATAAATAAAAATAATAATTTAGAATCATTAATAATCAAATTTACATACATATATATTATATAACTATTTTTTATAATACTTGAGAGTATATTAGTTATAAAATTAATGTAATTTAAACATAATTATTTTGTAACAGTAGTGAATCATTAAGAGTGAGTTAATACTCATACTTAAGTCTATTCTCATCCACAGCTTATCTCTCTTCTCCCAGGTATTTACAAAGGTGAGATGTTCTTCCATTTGAAACATGAGCTCTGCACCTTCACAGCAAGTCTGTGTCTCACCTCGTGTATGAGCTCACTCAACAACATCGCCTTCGTCTCTTTCACTCGCTTCGTCCACATCTCACGACCCTCACTCTTCGCTCGCCTCTTCACTCGCATCACCACGCCAATCTTGTGCTTTTTTATATGGATCCTCAGCTTTCTTCTCCACAGTCCCATTCTCGTGAACCCCAATGGAACGGTGTACGATCGGAAGAACCTCTTCTGCATCTGGAACCGGGTCCACAATCGTCCATACACGATATTCCTAAGTCTGGTAACAATTGGCCTACCGATGATACTCACGGCACTCTGTTACTACAAAATCTATAGTTTCTACCGAGTTCACGTTCGTAAGACCACCCAAGAAGGACTCAACTGTTTCACGCAGTCACAAAAGCGAGCCTATTTTCTTGCCCGCACTCTCTTCTTTATCTTCTTTACATTCGTTCTTTGCTGGTTGCCTTACGTTTTCGTGATTCTCTTTGATGAGTTTGATGACCTGTCTCCTCAGGTCCACATTGCCGTCACCTCGATCGCCCATATCAACTCCAGTCTCAATTGCATCATCTACGGGATAAGTAACTCTTCCTTCCGGCGTGCCTACATTCACATTCTCAAATGCACGCAACATAAAGCAGACAGAAAGAGAAATCGTGTAGGTCAAGCTGCTGTCTTGAACAGGAAGGTCCGTTGAAACGTTGTGTGTCGAAATTAATCTTCATAAAATACAAACTACAGCATTATATATAGTATCATTTTGCTGTCTGACATGTGCTTATTGTTTCTTTTGGATGTGTAATCTTTGTTTAAAGAGCCCACTATACATCTTTTCCAGTACGTATCAAACATCACATTTATATTTAATGACATAGAATCGCCTTTTTGGAATAACATCTGGGTATTTAAACCAAATCGATTGCTTTCAATATTTGACAGCTTATTGTTGAGTGTATTTCATTTATTTCGCATGTTTGCCTTCACCTTAACACAGACAACACCTATTGAATGAAACAATGTATAAAATGTTGCCGTAATGTTGTATATCTCTTTTGCCTTACGGATAAACCTACTCAACCCTTCACAAAAACTCTTTTTTTTCAGCAACACAGTACGCTACAACTCTCCAATTACTTGACTTTTTCTTTTCACTTTTAACTTGTAACAATTGCTGCTTTTAAGTGTTATCTTTGCTATATCGCTCTATTTTTAAATGTATTTTTGATCTACGTTTTACATATATGTATATACACTACTCCAATTTTGAAAATGATATTGATATATGTTTTTATTTATGTAAAATTATTTAAAACAATATGTATAAATGTTGATATTGATAATATTAACATGTTTATATAATTCGTATTTGTTGAATGGACCGAGTAATGTAATGTCTGTTACTCCATATATTTATACATCCACGGTTGTTTTATAAAATGATGAGTTTCAAGTCTAATTGTTTATAAAATAAAGTATCTAATTAGATATTTATAAAAATACAGTAATTAAAGTCATAATTTAGATTTTCAGTTTGAGTTTTCTATTGTTTATACAGCTTTATGTTTTGTGTTTATTCATCCACATTTATTGGTCTATATCTGTTTATTTTAAACTTTACTGAAAATGTGTGGATTTGTTTAATGACGTTTTTATCTTATTTATTTTGATTGTATGACTTTATACAGCATTATTTATTATTTATTTTTGCATATCAGGCTTTCATTTTGTGTTATAATATGGTTATTTATTTTCTTTATGTAATATGAATTCAGTCTTGTTTCATGTATTTCATTGGAACACGATTTCATTCACAGGTTTTCATTTTGTGTTATAATATGTTTATATATTTATTTTATGTAATATGAATTCAGTCTTGTCTCATGTATATCAAATAAATATAAATGTTTTAATATTGTTTCCATATTTTTGAATATTTTTGTTATGTCCTGATTTAAAGGGAATCTTTTGAGGTATTAGATAAACATATACTTATTTTTGTTTAAGGACGCGGAACCTTATGTAAAAAGGCATAATTTAATTTATTTTATATTATTAAGTTGTATATTGACATTGATTGTTATACTAAACGATATTTCGATATATTATTTCGAGTTTACATGATATCATTATAGAGATATAACTGTTACTTCAGGTTACATATAATTTGTTATACATATATTTATATCAATTTTTCAATAGGTGATTTTAAAATTTTAAAATAAATAAAAATATATAAACATTACACATAGTATTTGGAAGTATTAAGAGTTTCGCAGAATCTGTTCTGCCCTTTCAGATTATTTACAATTAAGAGATAATAATATAGTATATGGAGTTACATACAACGATGAAATTTACCTTTATAGAGATAACAATAGGAGATATAAGGTTTATTAAAACCAAATGACAATAAAGCATTTATGATTACTAATTGGAAAATAGTTATAACGGTAGAAGTTGTGTAGGAAAACAAGAGAAAGATAGTTGTTAGTGGTGAGATAATATGTCGACGTTATAATATGGAGGTTGCCCGTAGCGATGATGCACAGCTAAAGAATATATTTAATATATTATTTTTAAATAATTAAATATTAATGCAATTATTATTATTAATATAGATTAATAATATAATATATATATGTATATATTGTTCTACTTTAATTGTAATATATACTAACTGAGGAGGTAGAAAGAATTCTGGGAAATGCGGCTTATTTCCAAATACAAATTAATGAATATATTTTTTCTATTTCTATTTTCATTTATTTTTATATCTATATACTTGTTTAATGTTTTATGCAAAGTTACATATGATATTTTGTGCAAGATTTTACCCAACGAAGCGTGCTTACATATATATATCATTAATAACCAATTTTAGAAATTTATATTTTATTTTTTACTCAATTGATAGTTTTCGTATATAAATATGTACTTATTACATTTATATAATTATACTAATTTTAGAAGATATGTGCCTATTAGTATTAAGTATTTTTATTCTATGTTCTGAAGGAGAGTTATTTATTTTGCAATAAGTAAATATATTAGCACAGTGTATGCCTGCTGATAGTCTACCATTTTGACATTTCCCGAGCCGTCTACTCTGTTGAAGCCGTTGACTGTTAAATAATCTATTATTAAAGTCTGATTCACATATTTGTCCTGTTTGGTCTGTAATGCAATAGTACACCATATTATCATAGATTAATATTCAATTATATTATATTGTATATCTTTACAGATAAATAATCATAATTCCTGTTATAAGTATACAAAACTAATACTCAGTTATCGCTAATCCGTATATATTGTGTTGATATAGAAATCATACGGTTAATACTGTTATATTTAATATCATGGAAGCCGAATCCGTTACATCAAGACAATCTTCTTTTAGGTGCACTGGAGAGACGCAAACAATAAATTATAATTGATTGCAGCTTTCAAATCAGTGCACGGTTAAATAAAACAGCTATTGTCAAAGTGCGCTCTAGTATAATTGAATAAGTATTAAATGTTTGGCTTTGCCGGTATTATGCAAGCGCGCCCGTATATTTGGATGTCAACACGGCTTGACAAGCTGGCTTGATAGAATTTTTCATAAACAATAAAATATTAATATTAGAATCGATAAAATCTTTAGCTTCACGTTTGCAAATTGATCACGTGTTGCATTTTCAAACCAATAATGATCTGGATTGAGAGAACATATTTAACAGGTTTAATTTCTGTCAATCCAAGCCATCAATCCGCTATAACGACAGACCGATTTGACATAAGTTTATCCATATTTATAAATCAATTGTTTTGCCGCACTTATAACAGAGCGTGATTATGTCAAACCGCATTTGTGCACTCCAAGTAGGAGCATATTATTCGGAGTCCCCAGTTTTTTAAGAGTAAGTTATCACACAAAGGCATTAGAAACATCAACATCTTTGATATAATAGGGGGTCAATACCTGATCTAATAGTTAAGATTTTTTGTAATCATGGCATCACTTTTTACTTCATGCATTTGAATTATAAGAAAATGCTTAGCATAAACATAATCAAATTAAGTTATAAATTAATTATTTTAATTTGAAGTATTTCTTGCTTTTATCTAATTCTACTTTTAATTCTAGAATGTTATTTATTAGTCGTTTTTTTTAATTAATTTACAATGAGAAGTCTAAAAATGGCCACAATTGTATATAATATATTTATATAATCTTTATTATGCATACGGTTGTTATAAACTTATGAACATAGATCCCATACCAACGGTTCTTATTTTTTCACTGGCAAATTACCGGCGCCAATAATCTCAAAAAACCTTGATACTGTGCAAATAAGTATATATTTGATAAAGTTGCAAATAGTAGAATTTAAATCCTGGACTACACCTATAATTGGGTAGTGTTGTAGTGTGTATAACTTTATGAGGTAAAACTCTTTATTAGGTAGGTATATAAAAATAATAATAGATCCCGACGTGTTGAATAGCACAGCTATCTTAGTTGGGATTTCCTTAAGAGTCTTATTGGGTCTAAATTATCACTAAAACTGAAAAAATAATTTCTCCGATAAAGCTAATATTTGTCTTTTTTTATTTACAAGTATACATTTAAAGCTAATTACTGATTATTACATAAATTGAAAGCATGGAATAATGTTTCAAACTCTAAACTGTAGCATTTTTTGTAATTATGTTTCTAATTTAACGTTTGTATATTTCAAATTCACATAACTAAAGGCCTTTGTCGTCAATAATATATACATTCATGTAAATACATTGTTGTCAATCAATTAAAACAAAACACTTTTTGGGAATAGCAGTCAACTAAGACTCGTCAGAATAACTTATAATTTATATATTTAATATATTAAGTAAATAAATATAGTTATATTTAACTTATAACATTAATTAAATTGTAACTCATAGAATATCATAGTAAATCATTATCTTTAATACAGACCTAAATTATGTCACAGATAGAAATTCGTTAATAAAGAAGTAGAAGTTTTAATATTTAATTATAAGCGTGAGTGATATATTACACTTTATATTTAATATAAAGTCTTGTTTCATATTATATTATATTATATTCTTTAATGAGATGATACTATTTGGCAATAAATAAAGTTTTCAGTGATAATAACATTTGAAATAGCGAATGAGCAGTTTGAGAAACATGAATTAATTCATTAATAATTTAAACAATTGGATAAATAACCTATTTTATACATTGGAAATAATATTTAATTAACTTTTCAGAATATAAAATAACCAACATGTTATTTATGGCAAATCCTAATTTTTAAAGGCATATATTAAATTTGTGCGACTAAAGTATATTGTACATATGTTGACATTCATACTATTATTAAATTATTTTTCAATCGATAATTCAGTTTGATAGAGAGAATAGTTATTTGTAACAAATAATATATATAGAAAACTAATTTCATAACAAGGAAAGCTACTTTTTTCTTTTGAATAAATAATAATTCATTTCTGATTTTCATAAATCAATATATTGTACATTTTCCGATTGTGTGATCAATTTAGATGTTTTCAATAAATTAGGCATATACATATAGCTACCTACACTTATAATATACAATTTGTTTTTTTAATAATTCAGTTCATCATTTAAAAAAGCAAACAAAAACGGAGCAGGTAAAAAATGAGAAGAAAACTTATAATTGTAGATTTCACACATAGTATTGAGAAACTGGATAACACGGTGTTTGAAGTTGTTCGGTCTCCTCAACAGTCTCCAAAGAATCTAGAGCGAGCGACAAGAAGCCTCACTCTATATGCTAAAAAATAAAAATAAAATGACTAATGTTTTGGCGATAATTTAAGTAAGTCCACCATTTTTATGTATTAACACGGTGTTATGTCGTTATGATTATAGTTTTTATAATGAGAAGTACAAATATAATATAAATAGTAAATCACATTATTGTTTTTGAAAGCTTGTGCTTAATTTTATATAAATTGAATTGTACACAAAGTATTTCCTTAAAAAAGTTAACACTATATTATTTCTAATTTGGCATAGCAATTTTTATTCCTGGTAACCAATAAAATAAATTAGGGCGGAGCACCTTTGTGTCATTTTTAAAAGAATTGCAGTAAGTCAATTATTAGTTTTATAATTAATAACTATTATGTCAAATATTATTATTTCATAATAGTAAGTTATATAATATATATTTTCGAATTCATTGCAAAATTTGAATGAATACAAGTAGTAAATTGACAAGTGTTATATGCTCATACATACACACATACACACATATATGATTTATGTGGAATTGGTCTTCAATCGATAGGCGGTTTGATATACTCAAAAATAAATTGTCTAGTGTATAAGTATAATCTCAAAGAGAGTTAATTTTGTAAAAATTCGATTAAAAATATTATTGTTC
>JAYRBW010110148.1:0-18300 GCA_036023295.1 Invenusta paracnida
CACTTTCAGAAAGCACCTAAGAATGCCACTTACAGATCAAAAACCACTCAGAATGAACTAATATCTCTCTGTGGCGAGGCTATTCGATCTAAGATAATAGATGCTATCAAAGCTGCTGGCTATTTCAGTGTAATGGCCGATGAAATGACTGACAGTGCAAACACCGAACAGCTTTCTCTGTCCATTCGTTACATAGATTAAAATAATGACATAAAGGAACATTTTGTTGACTTCATTATGTGTGAAAGCGTTACTGGAAAAGCTATTGAAGCCACATTCTGTTTAGCTTCACAGTGTGCTACATCAATCCAATCAGTATAAGCCTACAGTTAAGAAATTTGGATATCTGTGAAACCATGAACATTGTATCACACATTCAATCTGCTCCTTCTGAATGTCGTGCTGATAGGGATGAACTCGTCAGTGAGAAATGGTACGATGAAGCTGTCTGAATTATAGGACAACTGGTTGGAGCCAAGGAACCACAAATTCCACGAATCTGTGGACGCCAAAGGAACCGATCCAATGTTATACAGCAGATACATCAAATGCATACTTCCGCCGAAACATTTTCATTCCTTTTCTTGATCATCTGGTACAGGAATTCGAAACTCGGTTTGGTAAATCACAATAGATAGCTATCAATGGACTGAATCTAATTCCAACATATTTTCTTTCTAACAATGATGCCATCAATCAAATACAAACCTTTGCCGCTACAGTAGGTGATAATCTTGACTACACACCACAGACACTTGATGCAGAACTGGATTGCTGGAGGCACAAGTGGGTCAATTAATTTGGTCACAACTTACTATCAACTATCAAGGAGTGTCTCAAATTCGCACCAGTTAATATATTCACGACTATCAACAAATTACTTCGCCTCATTACTACCCTACCGGTGACTTCATGTGAATGCGAGCGATCGTTTTCCCACCTAAAACGGTTGAAAACCTATCTTCGTTCCACCATGGGTGAAGACCGACTTTGCAGCCTGACTCTACTTCATATTCATCGCAATGTTGAACTCGACATGGATATGATCATAGATCGATTTGCACGACAATTTCCACGACGTATGCAGTTTCTCGAAATATTAGCCTAGAAGTTCATAACTAGCAAGACATTGTTACTACAACTATTTATCTTGATCATGATTTATCATACTAATATGATTTTTTATATACTCGCATATATTACTGCAACTTAATATTTTTGAAGTACATGCGTAACCATTTACGTTAGAATTTTATGCCTACATTTCTGTGTCTACATTTTTTCATTGTTTTTTTCTTGTATTTTGTTCAATCAAATTGTGTTCATAAATTACCTATCAAAAACAAAAATATTTAAAGAATACAAGGCTATCATATTACTAATTTTTTATTTTAATAATGGCGCCACTGAAATGTGGGCCCCCCTCTCATAAAATCCTGGATCCGCCCCTGACAATCAAATTTGATTTACATAGCAATAAATATATGGCTCATGGCAACCAAGTATATGGTGCAATGGTATTAAAGAAAAAAATATATGTCTAAAATTTAAATTCATATATCTATGGTTATAGCATTGAAATATGAATAGATTGAATTATACCTAGGAAGACCTGAGAGCAAAATGCGAAAAATATGCTCAATTTTGTTAATCAAGATAAAGCAGTTATCAGTTTAATGGCTTTATCAAATATATTGTAATTTACGTAAAAAATATATATGAAAATAAAGAAGCATGCATAAAATAACTGATTTAGTTATATAATATCTACTAATAAATGTCATAGGTACTATATTAAATAAAAGTTATTCTACTTAAAATCACCTTGGGTTTTCAATATTTGTTCTCTGTGAGATTCCTATTTATAATTTAATTTATATATTTTTATTTACTAAAAACATATAAGCTATTATGCTGCATAAAATAGATTCCATAATTTGTCATAGGGTAATTTATGGTATTATGAGACAACAGGTAATATGGGACAGTCAATTAATATTGATATTTTTATAATATAAATTATGTATATTTTCCAGAACATATGTCTATTCATTTAATTGATATTATTCACCCAAACATACAGTAACGTCATAAATATTTTTGGTTTTTGGTTTTAATTTACTCCCTTCCACGTTTATATCAGACTTTTAAATTTGAGTTAAATGCTGCCGATCTAACGGTAAGATTTTTCTTATAATTTGTTTTGTAAGATCATAAATTGAAAGCCAAAGTAAATAATAAATTAAAATTTCCAATATTGGTTAAGATACTTATAAACTAGAATATATGTAGTGAAAATATAAAGACATTTGAACTAGAGATACTATAATTACAACATAAATTGGTCACTGTCCCATATTACCCAAATTTTATAATTTCCTCAAGGTAATATGGGATATATTATTTGGTTAACACAAAAACAATTTTGATTAAAAATTATATATTTAAATATTGTTAAATTAAGTTGGAATTATATCTTTTCGAAAATGTTAAGTTAGGTAGTAAATGTGTGCCCTAGAGTAATTAAGATTTAGTCACACTGCAGGCTGTGTTGATAGCAATTTTAAGTTACATAAATCGGCAGCCATATTCTGGTGACTAGGGGATAAACAACAGTTAGTCTTTAACATACCACCATTATGGTTAAAGTACTATGAAGGTAAAATATTATTATCACGGCTACTATGTGGCTAATATGCATCATCAATTTGAATAATAATATTACAATGCTTACCTACCTATATTTTCATTTTCAGATGTTACGACAAAAATTTATACCGGAGGCATTAACAAATGCCATAATTGCTAGGCAAAATGGTTCATAATTTAGAACAATTGATCTACTTATAATGTCGCAAAGGCAACCCTGAGTCACTATGTGGCAAATAAATGTGCAATGAAAAAGTTAGGTAGAAAGACAGTCTTGACAGATGTAGAAGAAAATGAACTTGTACATTTTTTTTTATGTGTGCCATTGATTTTGGATTAACAGCTGATGACTTAGAGAAATTAGCCTTTGAATGTTGTACTATAAATTAGATTAAACATAAATTCAACGAGACGAAGAGTCAAGCAGGGTGGGATTGGTACTATAATTTCATGAAACGTCATCCTACATTGTCTGTTAGAAAGCCGAAAAAAGTATCGCGAGTTAGATCAATGTGCATGAATTACGAATGTGTGAAGTATTATTTTAATATTTTAGAAGAACAATTGCTTGCCTATGATTTTATTAATCATTCAGAAGCTGTTTATAATGTGAATGAATCTGGCTTAACCCTTTACATGAATTATCCAAAGTTATTGCCTCCAAAGGTCAGCGAACTATCAGTGCTCAATGAGCAAGGAGAAATAACAATTATCAATGCTGGATATAATATAATTGGAAATTATTATACTCCATTGTTCGTAATTCTAAAAGAATGACTTTAAAAGAATGAAAGGAATTACTTACGCATTATTTTAATTCATGCGTGGTTTATAAAAGATTCTAAATTAAACAATCAGCTTTTTCTAAAAGGATTTTTAGTTCAAACTGCAACGTGCTTATTAAAGTAATATATTTTTAATGTGTGTACATATATTTATAATTTTCGTTAAAATTTGTGGTGGAAACTAACATATAATAATAGTTTTTTATGAAAAATATTTGATAATTTTAATAGTAGGTAAATAGAAATACGCCCACCTTCATTTTTATACATTTTAATATTTTTTGTTATTAAACTTTTAGTAAACATTTTAAACTTAATTAAATTTGAATTATAAATTAAAGAAACTTTTTACTATTAAAAACTGCTCCGAAAAACTGCTCTTCGAATATTTAGTAGTTATGTCTAACTTTGTCGGAGTAATCTCTATATATGGTCAAATTGTATACCTCTAATTCGGAAGGAAATTATTGTAAGCTTCATTTAAATATAAGAATAATATAGTTTTGATAAATATTACGAATATTTAATACATATTTAATACATATTTATTAGATAAGTAGTACCTATAAAGTGAATTATTTCATTAAAGCATTGTTTGTGTTAACAGCTCGTTACTGAATATGTCATAGCTAAACATCACTGGAAATTAATTTATGTTCGACCGAGCTCTGGTGATCAAGTAGTTATATAGTGTTCGTATTGTAATTGTTATGACCCCAGTTCGATACTCTGCATGTCACTGATGTGCTCTATAAAGAGCGAGACGCATCATGCATTTGGGTATGCGATGATTGGCATAATGTTTTATTATAATTATTAGGTCGATTAATTGATCTGAGTCATAAAAGGGAGATATAATAATGGGACTAAATATTACAATGGAATTGATTTAAATATTTGATCATTGTGCAATAAGAATGTGAACAGCAAATTAAACGTTAAAATAGTATAAATATATATATATATATATATTCTAAACAGGAATAGAATAAATCTGTATTATTATATGTAGTTATATATAAAACTAAAAAACAAATACGATGTTAATGTTGTCTCAAAAATTGCTATTCTTATTAATAAAATATCAATTATTATTAAATATTAGTAAATATATCAATTGTTCTCATGAAATGAAATTATTTTATACAATTTAATTATAGCAAATTTAGAAATATATAAAATATAGTCATATAAAATCACATATTATATCAGTAAAAACTGCAATGAAGAATAATTTAGTACCTATACCGTTATAGTCTTCATGGTAACCAACTCAATAGCTTATATGTGAAATGTGCATTCAAATATATTTTACAAAATACTTTAAAACAATTTTATTTTTAATTTCCCAAAAATTAAAAAAAATTAATCCTTTTGTACATATGTTAATACATTTATTTAATATAGAGATGAATTTTATATTATTATAGTTATGGAAATAAAGTATCATACTTTAAGAATGTCAGAATTTATTTACTGGATTTATTTTTACATTTTTTGAGTTTTAAATTGAAATTCGAATTTGGATTATTTCTTAATATCAAAACAATTATATAATCAGAAATAGTCAAAGACGATTTGCGAGAAAATAATAGTAGAAAAACTCACAATGTTAAAAAAGTTATTGTAACAAAAGTTTAATCAATTATTTTTTCTTTTTTTATTATATAACCTATAAATTGTTAAATCTTTACATAAAAATATGTTGCCGGTATCTATATTAATTTCTCAATTTATTTTCTGTATATTTTCAATGAGGATAATGTAAAAAAATTGATTTTAGATATGACATGGATTTCAAGATATTAATCTCGACCTTTACATGTCGAGTTCTACTTTTACACAGTGCTCGAAATAAGGTCAGTCCGCTCGTCCGGTGACTAGTAAATTTCCAGGCGGACTAGTAAAATATCTGACTACTGGTCCGGCCGGACTAGTAACATTTTTGAGGACCTAATATTGAATAGGAGGCATTTGTATTGCTCCACTAAAAATAATCGTCGCTTATATTATTATTTTTAATAAAATTCTCTCTATATATATATAGCGTGCGAGAAGGGTAAGAGCTGGATGAAGTCACTGATTCTGGAATACTGGAAGAACTTATTATTCTTTGGAACCAGAAACTCACATGCTGGCAATACAAAGTATTGACGGTCGCCCTACAGCACAAGCAATATTCGATCTCATCATAACGACACTTCAAATTGATATTGAGTCATGTGAAGCTGAGTGGAAACAATTGAAGGAGACAGTCCTCATTCCTCGTCTCCGACGCAAATGAGCAATTTGTGAAGAAGAAAAAGAAAACTTGTCGTGGAAAACCGTGCTCCCCTTTTTAATTGACAAACCCAATCTAGTAACATGTAATACATGTCAAGTTTTACATTTACACGTCAAGCTCAACTTACTTAACTCATAGTGAGGGCCCAATACATTGACAGAATATCACAAAAGACAACGAGTGGAATGATGAAATTAAATGCTCCAAGAGTTTTTTATACAACCAAAGGAGCTAAACGCTTCTTAGTAACAACGGATGAAAATGGGTTTTATGAAAAACCTTTTGAAAATAGGTTATCGGATTCCCTCCTAGCTTTTATCAGACGTTCATATTTTCTACTGGAGGTGATGCTCAGACAAGTGAACGAAGGACTATTTCTAATAACAAGATGTTAGTGTTAACGGTCTTTAACCATGATGACTTGCACTACTACATTGCTAAATTTCCTTGCGAGTAAACACAGCAAACAAGCACTTTAATCTCCGGATTTAAGCTTATACTTGAACAAATGTTTTTTTCTTTTCTAAAAATGAGAAGATCTAACACAGATTTTCACAACAGAAATAATTTCATTTTTTTTATAAAAAACAATTTTAAAACTTAACAATCCGTCGTTAATCGTTTTTTATCAATAATTATTATATGTAATTTTTATTTCGAAAACCCTATCTTAGTTCATATAAACACGACAGTCCAAAAATAATTGAAATCTACACTTAATCCGTATTATCAAACCTCTTGTCAAGAATTCCGAACTCATTAAATTACACAACACCCTTATTCAATCTATGATAAACAATGGATCTCTTCTCTATACATCGGCTCGATCAAACAAGTTGATGCCTGACTGATTAATAAAACCCTTTCCCATTCTCATCGAATCTCATATGTGGACCTAGCTGCAATAAACTTGTCTCCCTAGTCCTACACTTAACGTCGAATACAAATTATCAACTCAGCTTTTCTTAGCAACTTTACATATTTCTCGACGCATCCTACACTTAAGCATGCTTGTAACAATAAGAAGTGGACATCGACTAAACATCCCAGTTTTCTCAACTTCAATTCCACAGGCCTTAAAAAGTTTTTTTCCTTGCATTTCGATCCCCCAAAACACACAATACTTGTAAGCTCATCTTTCTGACATTCTAAATATTTAGTTTTGTGTTATATATGTTTTATACATTTATTTTAAAATTTATTTTTGTCCAAATAATTTCTTTAGGTGACCTCATACCTTTAGGATTCTTCGATTTTCTCATTCTCATATTTCTTCGTACTCTTCTATTTTTCCTGCCACCGACTCTACCTTTTATGCCATTATTTAACTCATCAAAATCCATATCTAATAAATTCTTCATTTCTTTCGGAAAACTCGTTCGTAATACTTATTTTTTTAGACAACAAATCACTTTTTTTTATAAATTTTCATATAGAATATAATAATTATATAAATCATTTACTTATTGATATTGGTCGAGATTACCAAAATAATCAATTTAGAACTATGGTAAGGCAAATAGTAATTAATGAAATAGATGCTACATTTGGTACACATATGAACCAATCTACTGTTAATAATATTTCTATTCCTTTATAATTATCAATATACATATATATACTTATATTGCTAGAATAAATTACAAATTTGAATATGTATGGGAAGCCATATTCAAAGAGTTATTTAAATTTGAGAAGTTACCGTGTGGAGCAGATTTAATTTGTCATGAACGAAAGATGCTTATAGAATTAAAGAATAGTTTTAAAACTGGTAATCACGATAGTAAGCAAAATATTATGCGTAATATGTTCGATTTTAAAACTAGAGATTATTATTCTTATGACGTTATTTATGGATGTATTAGTGACGTTTTTCCTAGAAGTATTATTCATAGAAATAATAATTAAAATTTTATTCTAAAAATATTTTTATAAAAACATTAACATCTGATTTTTATTTAATTATATCATTGTGGATGGTTATAAAATATTAGATAACATTATTGATGAAGAAATAGTTTTAAGAATTAAGTATATATATATTCTTCTTCTTGTATTCCTCCTTCTCCTAATGAAATTAAAAAGACGAAGAAATAGCTAAATTGAAAGCGGAAATGAATCTTTAAAATTATCACGTTGATTTAACACCAGCACCATATTTAAGCTTGAAACAATGAAGATTTAAATATATTAAAAAACAACTGTTTAATTCTTAACCTTATTTCATTATTTTTTTTCATTTTGGTCTTAAAAATAGTTTCGGTTCTAAAAAAATTAGTTTCGGTTTCGATTTTTTAAACAGTATAAAAGGAACATGCGCATCTGTTATACCTAATTCTACTTTTGCTCACGCTACTAGACGGTCGTCTCCTCGTACCTCTCTCTGCTCTCAAGATGTCAAAATTTATTATCGAGCCACATTATCAACCGGTGATGGCCTCTATTAAAGTGGAGCCCTACCGCTGCGCTAAGATGGGAGAACAGACTATTCATTTTCAAGCTTACTACACTGGACAATGACGCTACCATACCCTTCAAGTCTCCAGTCTTTACAAGTTTAAAAGGCCCACTAACCAGTGGTGAGGTTATCGGGTTTCCCATGGTCTTGGACGAGACAGTACCAGACGAACTACGCTATCATCTACGGGCCAACGTGGGCTGGATAGATTTTCTAGCCCAACAAAAGCTACAAGTTTATAAATATATTTCTTCATCAGTTCTGCTGAAACTATTATGTCTAAAAAAAGAATAATTATTTACGAAAATGTTATCTAAACAAAAAAGACCGCGTCGCAAAAATGAAAGCCAAGAACCGAGCTCCTCAAAAGAAAAACAAAGAAATGATATTGATGATATGAAGTACGACCATTAAAGAAATTGATATAAAAAGGGCACTAAGATTTAATTGTTACAATGCTCGATGTTTAAAATACATAAGCATATTAGATCAATAAGAGTCGTTGGTATATATCGAAACTGTAACATTTTTTTAAATATGATGTCAATTTTAAAAAATTCTTGTTAATGGTATAAACATGATATTGTTTTTATTATATTAACTTAATTGGCTTACTTAAAACAGCAAATTTAGTATTCATGTGGGTTTCGTTACCAAGAATTTTTTAGAATTTTTGTTGTCATATTTTAATAAATTTTACAGTTTTGATCTATACCAACGACTTTTATTGATCTATATATAATGTGTTTATGTATTTTAAACAGCAAGCATTGTAACAATGAAATCTTGGCGCTCTTTTTATATCAATTTGTTTAATTGCTATACTTCATATCATCAATATCATTTCTATGTTTTTCTTCTGAGGAGCTCGGTTTTTGGTATTCACTTTTGCACCGCGGTCGTTTTTGTTTAGATGACATTTTCGTAAATAAAATTGTTCTTTATTTAGACATATTAGTTTAGGCAAAACTGATGAAGAAATATATTTGTAAAATAGAAATTGATATATACGAATAAAAACAAAACACAAACCCACGATGAATACAATTACCAGTTTTAATAAAAAAACACAATATAGTCTTTTATTCAAGCTTATGATTTTATTTCATGCAGAGGAATACAGGAAGGCATAAATGTTATACACTATTTGAATCTACGCCCATAATAAAATAATTTTCTATCTGATACTAGGTTTCAATTATATTCACCATATATGTCATATTATTCTAGTAGTCTACAAGACATTAATATATGTCTGGCTGGCAGCTGTGCCAGTCGATTGACCAGCAGCTCGAAAGAGTTTGTTTCAGAAATGTGTACATGTATAATGTACTGTAACATAACAAACTATTGTCATTACATATGTAAATTGTTACCGATATGTTTGTGTCATAAAGTAAAGCCACTATTATTATTATTATTATATTTCTTTAAATTACAATTGAACATCTTGGAAAAATGTACGTGCAGTCTGTTGAAATATTACGTTTTCAAATCTTTCATTTTTCAAAATAAGCTGCAAACTTGTATTTTAGTTAGAGTGTTCAGTTAAATAAAGTAAAATACTTATTTCAACCATGTATTATAATCTTTTTAATCCTTTTAACTCTAAAATAAAGGAATATTGTAATATCAAATATTAAATAATACTAACGAAACTTTTACTTATTACCTTCGAAGTAATATTTTTTAATTTGAAAGCATTTGTTAACGTGTAATGAATAAATATTTTTCGTTTTATATTTCGAAATTTTTCAAAGGTCGTCTTTATGGAATCAGTTTTACTTGAGGCAATTTCCTTTAAGTCATTTTTAATTACCTATCTATGCATTTTAATGGCTTCAAATATTTTTTTCCTATTTATGAAAAGAGTGTTGTGACATACTCTATGAACATTTTTACACATATAAGTTAATATACTGTCTACATTTAATGAATAAAAAGCAACTGTAAATGTGAAACCATAATATTTGCTTCAATAGTTACATAATTAGTCAAAAACTAAAGAAATTAAAACAGCTGATATGTAAAAATATTCGCTATAAGGATAAAATGTATAAATCAAATTATTAAACTTTGTTACAGAAAAATATATAATTTAATTATGATAATGTAAAGGTTTATTTACACTTGCAATATTACAATTATATGAAAAAGATTTCATATTCATAAACAATTAGATGTTTATTTGTCAATTTATTACTAAATATACTTTATTGACATATTGTGCAACTATAATATATACTCATTTTAATAAAAGGACAATTTGAGTGATTATTGAATCACTCTTTTAAACACTCTTTGGAAGAAAATGAGGTTGTTGGCTTATATTTAACTAAGTTACGTGGACAAGGTTGTGATGACTGCTCCACCATGAGTGTACATGTGAGCGGTGTTGCAGTTCGGATTAAACATGAGTTACCAAAAGCTAAGTATGTCAACCACTGTGCTAGTCATCACTTGAATCTCGTCATCATTGCCAGTTGCACAGTTCCAGAGATTAGAAATGTCATACAAACATTTCAGAAAATCACATTTTTCATATCATACAGTCCAAAATGGAAAGCTATTTTAAAGGAACATATGAAACAAAGTGATCCATCTGTTGTTTTGAAGTCCGTATAATGACGACAATATCCATAGGTATCAATACAATTGCGCCGTGGAGGTGTCTGCTAAAGTTGATCTCGAACCCTTGCGTCTTCGTCGCATAGACAGAGAGAAACATATTGTAAGGCAGTGCCCACTGAAGCAGATTCAATTGAAGACCACTTCAAGGTAATTTGTGTTACTAACCACGATTTTCAATGTTCTCTCATAGTTTGTTTATTCAGTTGAATCTTTTTTTTACATACACATAGGTCAACATCTACAACCCTTTTCTTGATCACATTCTGCAACACCTCAAAGATCGATTTTCACCTGAGATGAAAGGATTGCTGACGCTTTCGCATCTAATTCCCAGCAAGCTTCTTCATGTTACTATATACAGATTATTTGCTGAAAAACAAAATGTGCCAGATCTGATGAAAAGAAGACGGTCAAGCAAACATAGGACACTGTCGATTCTACATATTTCCCCAGTATCTCTATTCTTCTGGAATTGTTGCTGACACTGCCCTGATCATGCTCTTGTGAACGGTCGTTTACTTCGCCGTCTCAAAACTTGTTCAAGAGCCTCGGTGAAAGATACACGATTAGATTGTTTATCACTTAATAGAGACATGGGGTTTGTAAAGAACATTGATCGTTTGGCTATTCTCCAAAACTGGAATGCAATAATACATCGCCGTATTGCATTGGCATTCAAATGAGGGGGATTGGCTTGACGACACTTTTTTATAGTTTTGTACATAATTACTTAGATTCTTAGGTTATGTATACGAGTCGGGATGTATTATACCAGTGCCTGGTTATAATACCCTTTTTGACCATTTATAATATTTGTATTTTCTGTAGATGTTGTATTTATGTTTCATATTTAAAAAATGCATGTGAAACATTTCAGTTATAATGGAATTTTTTTAAATGCTATTTGTTTTAACGCTGCCAGATAAAAATAAAATCCTGGTTACGGCACTGTAGACACGATAAAATCTAAACAAGTCTTCCTTGTATATATTTATCATAATGGGAGCAGCCACATTCTCTCAAATAAATAGAGAGGGTAGCTTATTATAAAAGTAATGTTTGATTTGCTTAGATTACAGTTATGTAACAAATCTTGTGGAGAAAAAAATTCTTTGTTGAACTTGCAAACTTTGATCTGAGGAAGTTTCTGATAAATTTCTGTATTTCTTCAATGCTACATATACATGCATAGCAGAAAATGTTGACTTATCTCTTCGTAATTTTTGTATCAAATATATTACACCGAGTAATTTCTTTAAAAAAATGCTCAATAAATATTGGTCTACGGTGTTGGTCTAGAGCTAAATCAACTTAATAGAAATCGGTGCAAAATTAGATAGCTTTCCAATATTGAAATTTTAGAGTTGAATTCTCGCACAGTTTTTAAAAGACAATTTTGGACAATTTCAGCAAGCTGAAAACGAATTTATATGCATTTAAACGACAAATTGTAAATTATTATGAATTAGTATATTGTTATACGTATGGAAAGAAAGCATATTTCATGAAATGTTCTAGCATGAAAACAAATCTAAGAAATTGATTTTCTTATTCAATTATTTGTTCCGATAATTCTTTGTTATGATAAACTGTATTATAAGATATAATATTAGAATATGTATATATATTGATTAAAGAATTTTTCCAATCGCCACATACTCGAATGCCAGACACGTTTTGCTATTCATGGAGCTCGGCAATGACATGCAGAGTATTGAACCGGATCCTCACGATTACACTGCGAACACTATAACCGCTTGACCACCGCTCGGTCAATTGGCAAGGAAGACTTACTAGTCATTACAGAAAGTCCGTATCACACAAAGCGGTTAAGTGTTCACACAGTAATCGTGAGAATCCCAGTTCGATACTCTGAATGGAATGTCATTTATGAGATCAACAATGAGCGAAAAGTGTCTGGTATTTGAGTATGCTGCAATTGGCAAAAAATGTAATTATTATTATTCAGCGGATTAATTGTTAACTCAGATGATCTGAGTAATTAAAGGAAGATATTTGATGTCGTGGCTAAAAATCAGTTAGTATTGATATATATAATATTGATACTCCACATACATATATATTTAGAAATGTGTGTAGACACAGTAATAAGAAATACTTACATTTTCGACTATTATCGATTTTGTGTGCCGTTTAATACTACTATTAAATTATCCCAAATATTTTGAAAAATTGACAGCAATTAGGAATTAGTTATATAAAACATACATTTTAGATATAAATTTAATAAAATACATTTTACAAAAAATGTTAGTATTAATTAAAATTGTTTTAGTGTAGATATTGCCTGCTTAATTATTTAAAAATATATTTAATATTACTTTTAATTAAAACATTTATAACAAATATTTAAATACACGATTTTCTATTGACGAAAATTCACATCGCGATGCATATGAAATCACTAGAGTAAAATCTCTGATGTATAATTTCTCTATGGAACGTAGTTTAATGATCACAATCGAATCGGACAATCGAAATTCAATATAATACAGTCAGACTTCCAAATGAGACGCCTGCAAAATTTTAAAATCAAATAGAAACAATAAGTCTGCAATCAAACTTCTGAATGGGACGTGGTGGTTAAATCGTGAAGATTGCAATGTAAACTGATTATTTTGTGTGTTTCAAAATAAAGCTAACCTCTCTCGTTTTATTACAATTTGAAGGAACAATCGTATTAATGTTATTTTACGATTTTTAAATAGGAATGCACTCTTGATAACATATAAAGTTACACAAGAAAGTGTTATATTTATATTCCTTGTCCGGTAACCATGTCAATATTTTGATCACAATATACTAAGTACCTACTTTTCAAATGAAGAGTGCTGTTGTAATTCACCTCTCGACAAATATAATAAATATAAGTAAGCCTTATACTACTGCATTCAAAGGCGGATCTAAGTCGTGAACTGAGAAAATTTAGTAAGAGATGCGAAACTCGTGTTTACAGGCGTTTTAATTGTTTAATTTCTTTAATAAAAATTAATCTCTATAGAAAATTTATTATATTATCAAGTTTATTAAAAATAAATAGTATTACTTTTTTAAGTTTCTACGAAAAATAAAAAATTTTGAAGATAGAAATCTATAATTTTTTTCTGCTTCATTCATACAAAAACAATATGTTCTCCGTCTTTGGCAATGTCAATTTGAAAAAGCTGGTGATGATTTAGAAAAGAATAGGATTAATCTTTTGGGTGCAACAAAATACTGAAGGACATACCCCTTCGCCTGAAAATAAAAACGGTGGTTTTGTTAGATTTGCATAACTTGAAGCGAAGCAATAAGCTTGACAGTTACGCTATGATTTCGTACACGAAATCGCTCGTATATTAATAATCAATTAAATACAGTAGTTTACATACAAATCTACAGATATGGGTGATGCCAATGAGCGATTGTACTGATTGGCAAAATGCGTATCCAGTGGTTACGTAGCGTAAATGCTGGCTGCTTTCATACAAATAGCCTATAATTTAACGATACCACCAATTTTAACGTGGTTATATAATTGTCATTATAGTTAAGTTACGATTATGGTTGAATCATTAAGTGATGTAGAATTTTATAAAGATGATTTAAAATGCATAAAAGGGAAAGATGTGAAAGCCGCCATGAATTTAGTTTAAATGTGTAATTAATGAAGATATTTCTGCTCTCGTTAAAGCTTCTGTGAAAGACACAGAAAAAAATTTGTTATTATTTATCACAGAACAAGGACTACTTTAAATAAGCTTATCAAGTAATATTAAAGTACTAGTCCTTGTCTCAGCAATTATTAAAAACAAAAACTGTGAGAATTAATATTATGTAAAATATTAATTTACGAAGTTTTCAAATATATTGCTTATATGCTTATGCATTATAGGCAGATGCTTTGATAATAATAATTACTATATAATCTCTCTAAGATTATAGTAGATCTAGTGGCCTAGAGAGGTTTACTTTGTTAATGCTTATTAAGCGTTTAATCAGTCAAATGTGGTTTATTACAATCAGGGGCAGATCCAGGGGTGGGCCCGATAGGCACAGTGCCCAGTGCACCATTTCAGTAAAGTTACACCCCTAATAAATGACTATAAATAAAGTATACCAAAGTAAATTCTATGACTTAGTAATACAATCTGTTATCTCCATAGAGATCGGACTATAGTTGCGACTCTTAGCTAGAGAAGACATTAGTAAACTTTATTATAGATCATTTCCTTCCGGGGGCATCGTGACAATAGCAACGTGGATGAAAAGAGTACATATCCTGAAAATTTCAATTCATTATTGGCATTTCGAGTTGATTTAGGTGACACTGTTCTAGCGAATCACTTTCAGAAAGCACCTAAGAATGCCACTTACAGATCAAAAACCACTCAGAATGAACTAATATCTCTCTGTGGCGAAGCTATTCGATCTAAGATATTAGATGCTGTCAAAGCAGCTGGCTATTTCAGTGTAATGGTCAATGAAATGACTGACAGTGCAAACAGCAAACAGCTTTCTCTCACTATTTGTTTCATAGATGAAAATAATGACATCAAGGAACAATTTGTTGACTTCATTATGTTTGAATGTGTTATTGGAAAAGCTATTGCAGCCACTATTTTGTCAAACTGAGATCATATGGGTTAGATATTTCGATTTTCCATGCAGGTCTACAATGGAGCAGGAAGTATGGAGCTGCAGCAGTCATTCAGGCAGAATATCCACATGCACTGTATGTTCATCTTGCAATTGTAGTGGCCTGTTCCTTGCCACTGGTCAGTACATTTGCCTTGCCATTAGTTATAATTTGTTGACCAATGGCAATACTCAGAATGTTGCTATTGTTATTTTATAATTTATGAGTATATGTTGCGTACAGTAAGCAAATTCATACCATTTGTACCATTCGCAAACAGTATTAACAGTTGGATACAGCATATTTTATAAAAATAAAAATTAATTATGACAACCACAAGATAAAATTATACATAATTTTTAAAAATTCAACAATTATTATTCTTTTTAATAACTTTATCTATCAAAAAAAATTATTTACCAAGTCGAATATTAGGAATAATTTACAATTAGAAAAAAAAAATTCTCTAATGGTTCGTACCATTTATTTACCAAGTTGAATATTAGGAATAATTTACAATTAGAAAAATAAAAATAAATTCACTAACAATTTGTACCATTTGCATTAGTAAATACTTTTTTTTTTGTTATTTAAAAAAAATTGTTGAATTTTTAAAAATTATTTAATCTTGTGGTTGTCATAATTAATTTTTATTCTTCATAAAATATGCTGTATCCAACAGTTTGCACCATTTGTGAATGGTACAAAACATCAAAGAATTTTTTTTTCTAATTGTAAATTATTCCTAATATTTGACTTAGTAAATAAATTTTTTTGATAGATAAAGTTATTAAAAAGAATAATAATTGTTGAATTTTTAATAAAATATGCTGTATCCAACCATTATAAACTGTTAGAGAATTTTTTTTTCTAATTGTAAATTATTCCTAATATTCAACTTAGTAAATACATTTTTTTGATAGATAAAGTTATTAAAAAGAATAACAATTGTTGAATTTTAAAAATGATGTATAATTTAATCTTGTGGTTGTCATAATTTATTCTTTATAAAATATGCTGTATCCAACCTTTCATACTGTTTGCGAATGGTACAAATGGTTGGAGATTTTTTTTTTCTTTCTAATTGTAAATTATTCCTAAAATTCTGCTTAGTAAGTAAATTTTTTTGATAGATAAAGTTATTAAAAAGAATAATGAATTTTTAAAAATTATGTATAATTTAATCTTGTGGTTGTCATAATTAATTTTTATTCCTTATAAAATATGCTGTATCCAACCATTTGTATTATTTGCAAATGGTACAAACAGTTGGAGAATTTTTTTTTCAAATTGTAAATTATTCCTAACTTTATTTACGAAGTCAAATATTAATTATTAGTAATAATTAATATTTGACTTCAAAAATGGTACAAATTCGTTTACAGTATGCAACATATACTCTGGAAAATTCATCAGCCTTTTAATTCATCACTTTGTTTTATTTGCCATTATTTTGAATTCCTAAATTTCTGCCCATTAGTTACTATTACTATTAGCTGTAATAATAATATACACAATAAAAAATGGGATAATTCATCACTCCTGTTAATTTTTCACTGTTGGCTAGGCCCAAGGGATGATGAATTATCAGGAGTATATTGTATTAATATTTAAGAATAAGATTCTTAATGATTTAAGACATGTCATGAATAAGATTTTTAATGATTTAAGACATGTCATAAATAAGAGTAAACCAAGTTACAGGATCAGTTTCAGATCTTGTCTTTGGTATGCCACTATAGGTATTTATAAAGATATTGTATAATCATACTATAGTCATAATATATAACAAAATTAACTCAACTCAGTTACTGTTATTTTTCAATACAAGTTTGAGTTGTTTATACAACTTACATGTGTAGGAGTATGACTTAAGTCTATAATGGACAAGCCCAAGGACATCAACATGTACTAAGTATTTTTATATATTACAAAATATTAAAAGGTATATTATTACTGTTCTTGCTCCAGTAATTTTATTCAAATATTGTTGAATAGGTTCAGTATCATCTCTTGTATTTATTTCCATAACAGCATATTGATCTTGTGTAATTTCCTTCCCAACATAAGAAGACAGTATTTTTTTAGCCAATGAACAAGAAGGACATGACGATTTAGAAAATACAGCCACTTTATTTGACTTTATAAATTCGTTAACCAGTGTTTCGGCCATTTTATGATTTTCAGAAGTAAATAGTTTTAGAAAGGACTGAAAAAATGATTGCACCATTAAAAAATCAAATAAAGCATTACTTTTTACAAACAAAACTGCAAATTTAAACGAAATTTTGCGAAATTGAAGGGTACCAAAATGTATAACTGAAACGTAAGATGAAAAACAAAAATACGATAAAATTATATCAAATAAACAGTAGTGTATGCACATTTTTATTATAATTGTACACATGTGATACATTTGTATTTTTAAAGACGTAAAGAAAATTATATATAAAATCGCATTTTAATGATACCTATATAAGAATTACGATTATAAATGTTAATACATATATTATAAAAGTAATAAAATTCCTGAGTACTTACAATAAGTGTTATCTATGGACAACAATATACCCATATTCGCATTTTGCGTGGCAGACTAATAGATATGGATGTTATAGTCTGGGAGCCCAGAGGCTCCAGCCTAATGGAACGAGGTCCCAACAATCAACCCCCTAGATGTTTAGTAGGTACTAACATCCCACATCATGAGCAGTGGCGGATCCAGGATTTTTTCAAGGGGGGAGCACCGTGGGTGAAGTCCCCTGTTTGGAGATGCCGGAGAAAGCATTATTATAAATATTACTCATTTTAGTGATGTTATTTAGGAAAAATATATCAGGGGGGGAGCACGGGC
>JAYRBW010110159.1:0-18299 GCA_036023295.1 Invenusta paracnida
TTAGAATATGTCACAATATGTGTGAATATGTTGTTTAAGTGAGTGAATATCGTTTTGACAACGCTCGGCCGCCATAACAACCTGAATAATAAATTATGTAGTCTGCAGATATCAACGTAAAATTATATACTTTACTTTGTTTCTTCTATTGATTGTTTTGTAATACAATTGACTTGTTTTTCGAATTGTTTTTATTTTTATGATACTATCAATTCTCTCTGCAGCTATTTCAAACAACCGGAGGGTATTGAACTGAAGGATGTTCCAGCTCTTATGGACAGTGACCAGGCTTGCTTTGTCATGGCCTATAACGGTTGGGTAATGGCTGATGACCCACTGAGAAACTTTGCAGAGCCAGGCTCCAATGTCTATCTTCGCCGGGAGCTCATTGTATGGGGTGACTCCGTCAAGTTGAGGTCAGTATTTATACTTGTGTGTCATCCCTCAATAATATATGACGTATTGTATTAGACTTATCGACGAAGAATTAATGGATAGTGGTTTATGTACATATAGATGCTTAGTTCATAATACAGCTGTGCACAGAGGCGTTAGAAGTCAAACATTATTTAGTTGTTATGTTGGATACTTACATTGAAAAGCATGAGCTCGTCACCTTTTACAGTGAAAAGCATAAGCTTGTCCCCTTTTACATTGAAAAGTATGAGCTTGTCCCCTTTTACATTGAAAAGCATAAGCTTGTCCCCTTTTACATTGAAAAGTATGAGCTTGTCCACTTTTACATTGAAAAGCATAAGTTTGTCCCCCTTTACATTTAAACGCATAAACTTGTCCCCTTTTACATTGAAAAGTATGAGCTTGTCCCCTTTTACACTTAAAAGCATAAGCTTGTCCCCTTTTACATTTAAAAGTATGAGCTCGTCACCTTTTACATTGAATAAGCTTGTCCATTTTACATTTAAAATTATGAGCTCGTCACCTTTTACAGTGAAAAGCATGAGCTCGTCACCTTTTATAGTGAAAAGCATAAGCTCGTCACCTTTTACGGTGAAAAGCATGAGCTTGTCACCCTTTATAGTGAAAAGCATGAGCTCGTCACCTTTTACGGGGAAAAGCATGAGCTTGTCACCCTTTATAGTGAAAAGCATGAGCTCATCACCTTTTATAGTGAAAAGCATAAGCTCGTCACCTTTTACAGTGAAAAGCATGAGCTCGTCACCCTTTATAGTGAAAAGCATGAGCTCGTCATCTTTTACATTGAAAAGCATGAGCTGTCACCTTTTATAGTGAAAAGCATGAGCTCGTCATCTTTTACAGTGAAAAGCGTGAGCTTGTCACCCTTTATAGTGAAAAGCATGAGCTCGTCATCTTTTACATTGAAAAGCATGAGCTGTCACCTTTTACCGTGAAAAGTATAAACTCGTCACTTTTTCCATTGAAAAGCATAAGCTTGTCCCCTTTTACAGTGAAAAGCATAAGCTTGTTCCCTTTTACATTGAAAATTATGAGCCTGTCACCTTTTACATTGAAAATTATGAGCCTGTCACCTTTTATATTGAAAAGTATAAACTCGTCACCTTTTATATTGAAAAGCATAAACTCGTCGCCTTTTACAGCTTATCATCTTTCGAAAGAAAATGTCTAAAAAAGCACCTTTTCGTTACTGAACCCCTACGGCCGCCATACTGTATATATTTTATCTGTTTATGTTTTCAGTAACACTTATTTATTTTACATTTTAGTGTTTTTTATTTATAAAGCTACTACTGGTAACTACTTCCATATATGTACATTCTTTAATGCATATAGAATAATAATAATAAGTTAAGTATAGTTTGTAAAACGCCACATATTGCAAGCAATGTCTGTAGCGCAACAAGTACAAGTGGAAAATAGTTGAAATGTGTACAACAAGCAACATTAGGAACGAAATGTATAAATCAGATGTAAACGTAAATGATTCGTAAACAATCGACGTAAAATTATTGTATAAATCAAATATAAAACATAAATGAACCAAACTCATAAGTAGAATTGGATTTTTAATTTGGATTTAAATTCACCATAGTCTTGAATGCTTCTGGTTATAAAAGTAAGAGCGTTCCAAGCTTTAGGTGCAGCTACTGAAAAAGGGCGATGACCAACACGTTTAGTCCGAGGTAGATGATATGACAATGTGATGGCACTTGACTCTCTAGTATTGCGACCAGTGTTTCTTATCGTAACAAGATTTTGGATTTATATAGGAGCATTTTTGTTAGTGGTTCGATGAGTAAATAGCAGAATTTTTAATCCGATACGTTTCATGACAGGTAACCAATGCAGTTCGCATAAGAGTGGAATAGACGGTGTAAGAAATGGCCTTTTGGCTGATAATCACGCAGCTGAGTTTTGAACACGTTGCAATTTCTTGATTTAGAACTCTGGTATGTTTATCATGATTCAAAATTGCGTTGAAAAAATCTATACGTGATAAGACAAGGGATGCTACAAGATACTTTATACATTCAACAGTGAGAGATCGGTAAATACTTTTTATTTGAGGAATCCAAAAATACCACTTCTGCACACCTCATTTATATGATCACTGAAAGATAAAGTATTGTTAAATAGAACACCACGGTTTCGAGCAGAATTAACCGATATAATGTTTGTTACATTGAAGTGAGTTAAGCTTCATCAAGAGAATGTGAGGAATGTACAATCAAGTTAGTCTTATATGGATTCTATTTTAATTTATTTGCAAACATTCTTCAATAGCGGTAACCGTGGTGTGACTATGATCAATATGGAGCCATTTTTGGGTATCGTCAGCATATAAATAATACTCCATACCATAATAAGATACGAGACTAGCTAAAGGAGTTATGTAAGCAGTGAATAAGAGGGCTCCTAATACACTGCTTGGTGGAATGCCGTATTTAAGTTTGTGTTCGGTAGAACACAATACCATTAATAAATACAGAAAAACGTCGATCACAAACATAGTCATTTATCCAAGATGATACATTCCCATTAATTCCAAACCAATCATTAAGAACAGTTAATAAAATTGCATGATTAATGGTGTCAAAAGCAGCTGATAAGCCAAGAAGTACTAAGGGAGAACTTTTATTTCGGTCAATTTTAGTCAAAATACTATCAGTGATGTGGATGAGGGCTGATTCCAATGAATGGCCCGAGCGATAAGCATTTTTAATTCTGTAAAAATTCTCTTTAAGAAATTTATTTATAATGTCCCATATATCATCATTAACAATTAGTATTTTTTCTTTGTTATCATAGCTATATCCTAAGTTTTTATGTAGTATACTTTTTTGTGCACATTATTTTAATTTTCAGGTTATGATTCAGATAAAAATATTACACATATTATCACTCCCGGGTAACTATGATGTTATAACATTGTTATGTTTATTATTTTTTGTACATACCTTGTTGAATTAACAATTTGAGCTATTTATATGTTGACTTTTAATGCTATTGCATTTAAATAATAATTTAAACGACTACCTATAATCACAATATGCAAACACCTATTTACTCTCGCAAAATAACTGGTTCAGTGAACTTATTTACTTTTTGTTAATATTCGGCATCAATGCGGCTTATTATGTGAATATCGCTGACCTTTTGAATTGAATTTAAGCTCTCTGACTAAATAATGTATTCTGGTGATCGGTTAATTTGTAATTCGATAAAAACTTATTGTATATATGATGAGAAAAATAATGTATTGTTACTATATATTACCATTCATAATTTTAATTATCACATTGTCAAACTTAACTTTCGGGTACTTTGTTAAATGCTAAACTTAATCATTTTATATCATTAATAAAATCTTACATTTGAAATATTCATTCTAATTCTCAACACGTATATCTCATATTTTAAGACAATATTTCAATAATTTTGATTTGTATCTTATGCTAATTGTTTAAATATCTTTGTTTCATAACTTTATAAATGACGCACCATACAATATTATGGTACGTAGTTGTATTTTTTAATCACTAAAACATAGTGAACAAGGTGTATAAAATGAATTCAATCTATATTTAACGATAAACTGTTGGAAAAATAAGCTGCCTAAGTTTCTATTTTCACTTGTAAAGATTGTTAGACTGCAAAAAGTGTTTAGTTCTTGTGTACTTTTCACTACTTGACAGAATATTTGTGTTATACAGGATTTTATTATTTTTGAACGCACGTTTATAATAGAATTTATTATCACGATATGACGTATTTATGCTTATTATAGTCTTAGATATTTTAAATTATGTTAACATTTAAAGTCGTTAAAGGGGTTTATTTTTAAGAAATACCTGCATTTTTTGCTGCCAAATTATACTTAGATTATTTTTATAATAATTGGTTTATTACATTAAATTAAACATTTACTTTTTTATAGTACATTTGTATAGTTTTCCTGTTTAGGCTTATGATGCTTCTCTAGACTTTCTTTGTGTCTGTTCTATTGGATAAGATATTACTTACAAAGTCTTTTCTCTGATTAATTAAACTTATTGGTACTGATTTTCTGGCTGCCTAGATCCATTTCTCTCTATTTTCATCGTTGAGGTGTGCAATTTCTATTACTTTTTGACGGTCATGGGTAGAGGTTTACTATTTCTTCTGAGCACCATGGCTTGGGGTCTTTTCTGACGCCAAGGGAAATGTGCTTCTGATCTGAATTGGTTATAATATCGTGCTGCCTAACGTACATTTTTTATGTATGGTCGTCTATGATTGAATTTTCTGCAACTTTCTCTTCTATGTTATTGGTGAATGAGTTCCAGTCAGCTTTTTGGTAGGACCATTTAGTATAACCTCTACTTGCTTGATATGTTTTCTTATTTATAGCTCAACGAGGATGCGAAGGTGGTCACTCCCTAAATATTTGGCTAGGTTCCATTTAACAAAGGTAGCTATAGCTGATGGTGATGTCTGAGTTTGAAATGTTTCCTGGTGAATGGGTGTTGGTCTTCAATATTTCTACGTTGTTGTTCTCAACCAATTCTTCGAGTTTTCTGCCAATTTTGTCAGGTTCGTGCTGCACGTCGTCCCACATGGAGCTCTATGCATTTACGTCTCCAAAAATGATAGTCTGGACGTCTTTTGGTAATTTTGGAGTGAGTTGCAGGGGTTGACGTTGTTGATTTGTGTGTCCGTTACAACAGTTCTAATCGGTGGGATTTAGAAGTTGTATACATGGATTTCCGAATTTTCCAGGTGTAGGGTTATATTCAATGTACAACGACTCCATAATATCTCGGATTTTATGACTCCCGGGTTACTCCGATCCATTCGGTGGTCGATGTTGTCGTTGTTGGCGATGGGTATTCCCAAAGTCTTGTGATATTCCACTTTTCACATTGATGGCGCATCTCCGTCAGTCAACTTTTTTACCGCTATTCTACCACATTGACGCCCCTAGAACATAGTCTTCATAGCCTTTGGCTCTGATTATGTCATTTTGCGAGAGCTTGACTTTTTTGTAGTGCAATCACGTCGATATGTCGTGTGTGGTCCACTTCTCAAGCTCGGTAATCTTGCTTCTCAGTCCTTCTCAATTCCATTGCAGGATCTTGATAGGATCAGGGTTGTTCTCAACGTCTGCAGCCTTTTGGAGACGTTGACTACAGTATGCTGGATAGTTGGAGCTAAGCCTAAAAAATCCACATTGTGTCGTTGATTCCCTGGTGGACCAAGTGGTTGTGGCTATTTGGTTCGACGTCGCGTTACTATTGGTCGGTTCGGGTATAGCCATCAGATTAATCCGTGAGGCGGCCATCGTTGATACCCCGGCGAGCCTATCGATTGGCTTGATGGCTTGGCTTAACAGAACTTAATCTTGTTAATATTTTCTATCAGGAGAATTTTTTTCAAAAATTGAAACTAATTAGGATTTAATTTCAGACTAATTTTATGCTGAAATATCATTACACTCTGAAATACTTATTGATTAAGTTCATTTGAGTAGAATATCTCTCTTGAATCACAATCTTCTTTGCTCCTTCTCTCAGATACGGCTCAAAGCCTGAGGACTCGCCCTACCTATGGTCCCGAATAACAGAATACACTGAGATGACAGCCCGCATGTTTCACGCTGTCCGTCTGGACAACTGCCATGGTACACCACTCCACGTGGCGCAGTACATGCTCGATAAGGCACGTGCCGTCCGTAACAATCTCTACATTGTCGCCGAGCTCTTCACGGGCAGCGAGCACGTGGACAACATCTTCATCAATAAGCTTGGAATTAATTCATTGATTCGAGGTGAAAGCAGCTATCATGAAGTGGAAGAGTTAATTTTATCAAGCTATACAATGTTTTACCTGTTATATTTTTCCTTTCATGAGTCATTTGTCATTGTTAGGCCAATCAGTATATTAATAACTTTCTGACAGGTAAACTTCTCTTAGCTGTGAGTCAATATCTAACTTTTTTAAATTTAAAATTGTTGTTTATTGTATATATTTTTTAAATATTATAAATAACATCTTACCTTGCACTCATCATCCTACAGGTCTCTTATTAATTTTGTTCGTGTTACATTATCCGGCGTATTGTAATACATTCTGAGAACGCCAAAAGGATTTTTTATGCGGTCACTGACCTAACTTAATTACCATAGTTAATGTGTTTTCACATGATACTCAAAAAAGCTGAACGTTCCATTTTCAGGACTCCGTCAATTTTCTTAGTCCACTAGTTCTAACTAAGAGTTAAATGAACAGAAATATTGTAATGGCGTGTAAATATCTTGTTTGAAAATTTACACGTAATCAAATTTATTAGATTTTTAGCATAGATTCTTACTGATATAAACTTGCTAGACACTGTTCTATGCATTAGAAAGAAATATCAGACTATTTTTATATTTAATGATCTTACACTCAAACTAAGATTTTGTTTTGAAGAAAGCGTTTTAATATTTTGAAATCTGTTACTTCAACACCTTGTCGCAGAGGCTCAAAGCGCCTGGGACTCACATGAGCAGGGCCGACTGATCCACCGATATGGAGGCCTGCCAGTGGGTGCCTTCATGCAGTCCCCTGTTCGCCCGTTGTTGCCCTCAGTGGCACACGCCTTGCTCTACGATCTTACCCACGACAACATGTCTCCCGTGGACAAGCGGTCGGCTGAGGACCTCCTACCAACTGGAGCAATGGTTGCTATGGCTTGTTGTGCCGTGGGGAGCACTCGGGGCTACGATGAGCTTGTGCCTCACTACATCGATGTCGTACATGAGACGCGGGTCTATGGGCGCTGGGAGGCGGAAGTGACACCCAAAACGGGTATTGTAGCAGGGAAGGCTGCGCTCAACCGCCTGCATCAGAGGCTGGCCAAGGAGCACTTCACAGAAGTCTTTGTCGATCAAGTACGTACTCGCATTGAAGAGCTTTAAAATGTATTTTAAAAAACGCTTGCTTTTATCTGTTTAATAATTACTGCCTTCGCTCATAATTTTCACTTTAGTACTTTATTTAATTTATTGTTTTCTTAGATTAAACTTTTTATGTTGTTGCTTCAAACACCATAGGTAGATCTTGCAAGCAGCAATTGCTTATATTTTTTATTTTGTATGGATAATTTTTTTATTATCTCAGTAATAATAATAATTATTATTATGTATTATTAATCAATGTAAAGATTATTCTGTTGTAGTTTGACATATTATAAATTTGCACGAATTATTGTTTTGAATTTATTGAAGAAATTTGTACGTTTTCTTATATGATTAAAAAATATCATCTTATTTATCATTTCCTATTAAGAATGACTGTTCCAATAAAAATTAAAACAAAAATTATTTTTATAATCAGCGATTTTTATTTATTTTTTGTACTAATTGATAAAAATGTTTATGAATTGTTTTTGTATATTATATTGCTAAGTTTGAGAGCTCTAATTGCGTGGAGATAACGGCACACTAGATATGCCCACATTTTCGTTGACATAATAAGACTATTTTTCACATTAAAATTCTGTTACTTTCTATAAGGAGGTATCTATTTCTATCAATTAGTTTGAATTTTCTGTTTTAGGACTTGTATAAAATTTATAATCAACTTAAAAACAGAATTGAATCTGGAAACAAATGACATTTTTTAAGCATAAAGCTTATTTTCAAACGTATTTCCCTATTGGTATGCTAATTTGTATTAATTTATTCAACTATAGTAAAGACCATTTTCCCGTATCAATGTGTCTGTCGCATTTTAATAATTATCTTTACTAGAAAACTCCAAAGAGAATATAACAACCATTTATTTGGGGATGAACTCTTGTCTCCCCCCTCCCTCAATCCAGGTGGACACAGATGTCGTAGCCATCACAAGGCGCTGCCCTGAGAAGAACGCCTCCGTGATTCTAGTGGCACACACCGCCTTCCACGACCCCGGACCCAACCCCAATCATCGGAAGCCGCATAACCTCGACGTACCTGGTCGTGTAACATCCGTGCTTCTTCAGATGACCTGTCCACGACAAGAGGGAGATCAAGAGATCCGGTTCCGTCGGCACGATCGGCATATTAACGGACTTCAGTGGCTGAGCTCGGCAGTACGTGAGGATGGGCAGACTGGTGAAATGGTGCGCGTAATACCAGGGCCACCCGACTCAGGTACTGACACACTCGAGTTTTGTAACTTTCCACCTGGGAGTGTGCTAGCGGTCTATGTGCAGCTCGATGATAAACCCATGCAGGCCATTGATGCTATTCGCGACTGTCTTATGACTCAAGTGAGTATACTGACTGCTGTATAAATGCCGTGCCGCTCATTAGCTAGCTTACTATAATAAGTGAAATTTAAAATATACAATCAAAATATAATTATAATTATTTCGTGTTTGAATTGTATTAGACGCTTGCGTGTGAAGCGCTATTTCTACGGTTTTTATCATTATGTTTAAATATGTTATCAAAACTTTAAAAATATTAAATGAAATGTTTTATAATCTTGCAGTATATTTGTAAGCTAAAACTTTCATGAAGCTTCTTCAATAAAGAGCTTATAGACAACTCTGCGATATTATTTGTCGATGTCTTACAATTTGTGTGCACCCTAAAATTAAACTTTGTGAGCTAAACTGCATGCATTGTTAATATTAATATATAATATTATATTTAATGAAAGTATGGATTTTTTAAATATTACATTGGTTATTCTATATACACATTTTTCAATAATATTATTTTTTATAATTTCGTTATAATATGTTATTTATTTCAGGTATTTTATATTATTTAATAAGATGACTATTTAAAACCGTCATCATTTTTAGTTAAAATATCAATAATTAATTATTTTCATTCCTCATCAACTTGTTTTCTCTTAAATATTATAAATTTTTATTTTTATTGCCAATAATAGAATAGCTGTACGTAACAGTGATTTTTTGTTTTAATAATTTCGTGGAGTTTATTTGTTTATTATTTGGTTAATAGTTATTATAATAGTTAAGGTTCTACACATTATTACTGATTTTTTATGTTAACGAAATGAAAGGTGCGTTATATTTAAACATATTACGTTATCTTATTTTAAACGTATAAAACTTATTTGATAATATATGAAAACTTATGCAAATATCTAGTGTAATTATTTCTTTAGCTATAATTAATTAAGTTTTGTGTTTTACATTTGCAAACTATTGTACTTCTGAATAGCAATTTTAGAAGATTACTATGAATTATTTGATAGACTTTACAAAGTTTGTCATAATACTGTCTTGTCCTACCTAATAGATTTTATGAAATCATAGTTTAAGCTTTAGAAAAGCAAAAATAACACCTTATATATTATGTAGTATGCGCTTACTTCAAAATGTTATTCCTTGTTTCAGTGAGATATATCATGTTTTGTTTATCAAAGGAGAAATATTCATATTCAGTTGATCAAACCATCTGTTTCATGCAACATAACTGTAGAACATAAATAACATATTTTTATTTCGAACTGTGAAGTTATTTAGATTAAATTTTGTACATCTATCTTATAATAATATATATGTAGGTTGATTGAAAACAAGAAATATTATGCTTTCTTTTATATTCGTTATTATAGCTATAGTTCAATAGCTACACAAAATGCTATAAAAATTATAAAAATATTCTAAAAATATATAAATTAAAATTTTCTATTTTTTTAGTTACCATATAAAAATCTGATTTTCCATGATTACCAGAATTCAACTACAATTATAACATTCTCATCAGTTCTTACATTTAAGCAAAAGAGTTTTTAAAAGTACTTAGGTATTTTTATATTTTGATTACTCCATTACTATTTTGAGAAAAAAGTACATGATATATTCGCAAATATTACCTTAATTTATTTAATATCTTTGCAAATTTCTTATATTTATATTGCATTTTAATGGCTTTTTGAAATAATTTTTTTACTTTATCTTAAATAAATTTGCTCGATGTTTTATATGACATTTAGAATTACTTCCTTGAATTGTTTAAATACGTCTAAATTAGTTTTGAAGTAGCCTATAAAACAAAAAATATGTTTGTAACAAATATTTTAAAATAATTCTACATACATGCCTTCATTTTATATATTACTAGTTTACAATTTTAAATTTAACTTTAATGGTAATAAGTATTATGTATGTTCAAGATTTCATTAAAGCAATTTTATAATTACTTTCATTTGTCCTATTGTTATTTTATAGAATATACAAATTTGACGTTATAAAATGTTATAAATAAATAAAATAAAAAATATAGAATATATAATCCGTCAAATAAATTTGAAAAACTTGGATCAATTTATTCCTTCGTCAGTTATTGCCCATTGGAACATCACAAATAATACAATCCGATTATATAGATAGTAGTTTAATGCATTTTATAATTAATAAAACAACATTATTTAGTATTTCTTAAGTGTATAGTGTGAGTACCGATTAAAAATAATTATGCGCACTTATTTTGAAAAAATATATTTAGATAAGCACGATATTTTCATAGTTTAATTATAAGATTAAAAATTTCGTAAAAGCATTTACTTTTATTATTTTTAACCTTTCTTACTTACTCATTCACTTCAATTAAAAAATGTAACTTAATTTGTTAGATTTATGTACAATTCTATGACGAATATTAACAATAAATACTAACAATATTAACAATAAATTTGTTATATTACAGCTGAGAAGTTATTTGTATATAGTAAATACGATATATTTTTATAAAATATTTACATATTTTACCGTTAGATATATTTTAAATGTTAATAATTAAGCTCAGTGTACTATTTAAAAATATAACGAATCAGTAATGTAAAAAATTTAAATCAATTAATATAATAAATACACACTTAAAAGGGTATATTATATTTGAATTATAATAATTACTCTTACCAATTAATTGCCTGTCTGTTCTGACATCAGTTCTCCTACCGAGTGCGCGGGACTAGTCGCGGTCAACTGCTCCTCAAAGATGATCTCAAACGGCTAGCGGAAATGGCAGTTGCCAATGATGACGCAAAGAAGGATGCTCCTACACTCCGGGAGCTTGCCTCTCAGCTCAGTCTCATCGATCTCAACCTAATTTTGTTTCGTTGTGGGCCTGAGGAAAATGCGGATGCCCCTGGCAATGGCACCTATGGTATCCCTGGATATAAGAACTTTGTATACAGTGGTTTACAAGTAAGTAGAGAAGCTATCTCACTCAAGTTTCTACGACAAATTGTAAATAATCTTTGATGATTATTAACATATTTGGATGTTACATCATTTTTATTGTAATTCTATCGGAGAATTTTCCCCATAATATCTAATTTGAAAATATTTTTCTGGCCTTACCCTTTTTACGATATCTAAATTTAATTTGTTATAGACACGCAATTTTACAGAAGTCCACAATAGTTCGAACCATAGTATGTATAATATTTTAAATAAAAATTTGCACAAGTGTTTATTTTTATTTATTTTCCATTATAATAAGGTTTTATGAATTATGCTACTATCAGTAGTAAACATTAAAAATAGTAATTATGTCTCACATGCATATTACTGTTTCTTTCTTCAAAATAGTTTTTTTTGCTAATTTATGATTATTTTTATTATTTGCTTTTGAATTGAAATTTAATGATACGTTTTATTTTAGCTTGTTGTATAAGTTTCTATTATTCCTTAAAATATCACAACTTTTTGAAAAATCTAGTTTTTTTAAATACCTTATACATATATATTTTTTTAAATTTAATTATAAAACACTTTTAATTATTTTATATCCGATTATAATTTACTTACTGCTTCACTAAACATATTTGTAATTACTCTATGTTGCATATAGCATTTATTTAACTGTATTATACATTCATATTGATCAACTGATTGCAGGGTGTCATGTCGGAACTGAGTCACATCCGAGGCATTAATGATTTAGGTCATCCGCTTTGCGGGAACCTTCGTGACGGTGATTGGCTGCCCCAGTACCTCGCCAACCGACTTCTGCGTTACTCAGGCAACGTGTATCTAATTGGCCAATGGATGGCTCAAGTGTTTGCTTTGATAGCGGGGGTTCCACGTTACCTAATACCCTGTTACTTTGATGCCATTGTTACTGCCATCTACACATTATTCATGGACGAGGTGAGCCAACCTGCACTCAAATTGCACGCATTGGGAGGAATGTATTAATTGCTCTTATGATTTTTAATTATTTCTTACAATATTTTAACACTAAAATATGGTTTTAGTTTGACGAATTTTCAAGATGCAACTAATTCAACATGGTTTTTTCATTCTGTGACAATTTTAACTATACTTTTTCTTTAATATGCATTAATGATTCAATACGATTTTCTAATTTTAAAAATCATGCAAGTTTCTTAACTTATTGAATGCTTAGATTTTTAAATCCATCTTAATTATATATATATTGTGTAACATTATATATATTATTGTAAATACTCATTTTATAATTATTCAACTATGAGATATATTATTTCCTTAAAATAGGTACTCAATAATAAATCAAAGAAGGAAAACTTTTCTGTTTTAAAAATAGCCTTTTGTAACTATAAATAAAATCAATTTATAATACATAGACACGGTCAAAATATTCATTATATTTACTTTTTTAATCCATACTTCATAAACCCATTTACTTTATAAATCCAAATTTAGTCGATATAAATGTTTATCGATCAAAAGCATCGTTAATAAAAGCAATGAATAACATTTACATTTTCATAATACCTATTAAGACTATGCTATGGCTCACTCTACACCCCTATTCTAAGGTATGGCATCGACTAGGCGACCACGTAGTCCTTGGCTCCAGTCTAGTCCGCGCTCTGGCCTTGGGCTCTGTCCAGTTCTGTGGTGTCGGCGCCAACACAGACCTCCCTAGTTTAGCGGCTAGTCTTGATCCTCCCCTTCCACCCGCCTCACAACTGCCAAGTCTTTCTGCGGGCTTCCCCCACTTTGCAGAGGGTGTCTTTCGGAGCTGGGGCAGAGACACCTTTATCTCGCTTCGAGGCCTCTTGTTACTTCATGACCGGACTGAGGTAACCTAATCCTAGCTTTTATTGTTTGCTGCTGTATTATAAGAACACTTCTAAACAATGTTTTTGTATATATTTATTTTTAATAAATTTTTAATGATTTAGTCTTGAAATACATCTATTTACAAATCTTAAAATAAGCCCTTTTTGATTATTTTCATTTATTATTTGTTCTATATATTATTGGGTCAATGGTTTTTTATAATTTAAGAAATAATGAGCTTAACAATTTGTAAACATCGGAAAGGAAATGATATTCATTTTTGCGCAATATTGATCATTGTAATAGTATAAACACGGACAGTAGTTTAAGAATGAACACGTTATAAACGATAATATTTCTTGATTGAGTATAACTAGATTTTTAAAATGTTATTAGCCTGAGTTTTTAATCGATATTTTACTTCAAATGCACTATTTTAATTTGTTCTCATTTTATGTACTTTTAATGCCTGTACGTGGTTGTAGTTGTCACTATAGTTTGTGGCTGCTATCAATAATCAATTTTCTATAGTGTTTTGTATGTTCTGTACATGTTTTCTTATAGTTTTTTACATGTTTTTAATTACTCACAACATAATATTTGCACAATTAATTTTGTTATATTTTTGAGACGAATTGCTTCTGCGTCACCCGGCTGATTATAATGGACAAACTTGATTTATTAATTTTTAAGCCAATGAGTTACATACCTATATATGAAATATTTTTTTATTGTTTTAATGAATATCGATTTGCAGGAGGCCCGTGGCATCATCCTGGGCTACGCTGGTGTGCTACGTCACGGCCTGATCCCCAACTTGCTGGGTTGTCACGGGGGTCGACAGGCTCGGTTTAACTGTCGAGACGCTGTATGGTGGTGGCTAGCCTCCATCCAGGCTTACTGTCGTCAGTGGCCTGGTCACCGACTCCTCCAGCAGACTGTTCGTCGAGTATTCCCTACTGACAACGGCTCTGGTGAGCCGGAGGTGCACAGGGAGGAGCCTTTGCATCAGACGGTTCTAGAGGCCCTTCAGAAGCACGTCGAGGGCATTGAGTTTGTGGAAAGGAACGCAGGACCGGGAATCGATGAACAGATGAATGGTCAAGGATTCCAGGTCACTGCCGGTAAGACTTTTATGCCTTAGTTAGTTCTTAAGTTAGTAAGAACAAATTGATTAAAAAGAATAAATTGCATTTATTTAAATAATATACTTTTCAAACTACCAGTGCAATTTAAATAGAAGTATTGTAAGACTATTCGAGTTATATAACTTGATTTTATCAACTGAAATATGTAGATCATTTTAATATGGATCAGCAGTTTTAATCTCGCAAAAGTAAGCCTGCTATAATATATTTATGTTCATCTGAGTATATTATTCTTTCTCACTGGTTTTAAGATATACCTCATAATTTTAAATTATCTTACTCGCGCTAAAATCTATACATAATTATTGAAAAAATTAAAATAGCTTAACTTTAATAAATATTTACATGTTATAGAATTGGGTCACATAATATGATACAATATGCGTATATAAAAAGCAAAACAATTAAAATATGCGTAAGCATGTTGGACAAAAAAATTTAAGTGTGAATGTTTAAAAAATAACTCGTCTTTACAGGATCAGAATTAAGGCAGAATTAAAGAGAGGAGATTGTTTTAGCTTCTTGCTTCTATGTTAGAGAAAGCACCAAAATAAAAATGACTGCATTGAAGACAACTGCGAGTGCTAGTGTATAAAGACTAATTGAATTGTCTTGAGTAAGTGTATGGAAACAGTAGACCGACGTGTTCTTCAGATATAGAGAAGTATTTCCAAAAATGAATTTATGATTGAAAAAATAACGTCTAAAATTTAAAATAATATATTTTGTAGGTCGAAAATTGGTTTATAATATTTTTACTGTTTTCTTTTTTTACTTCTGGCTTTTTTCGATTTAACAACTCCCCTGAATGCACACAGGCATTGACCTAGCAACTGGATTCCCCTGGGGAGGAAATCCAGCAAACTGCGGCACCTGGATGGATAAGATGGGCAGCTGTCACCTTTCTGGGAATAAGGGTCGTCCTGCCTCGCCTCGTGATGGTTCGGCTGTCGAGTTGGTGGCTCTTTGTGGTCACACGATGGTCTGGCTGGCTGAGGCAGCCGCTACCGGGGAGATGCCGCATCTGGGCGTCAAGCTGTCTGGCAACAAGTCTGGTGTGCTGACGTGGAGTCAGTGGGCAGACAAGATTAAGCTATCGGTGAGTAAGATGATGATAGGCATTATATTGTGGGAGAAAATTACAACCTGCCTGGAACCTATTCATTTAAAATTAGGTAAATTTAATTTTGTATCAAATTATAGTATACAGCGCCGGATTTAATTTTGTGAAAAATTTGCGTTTTGTTTGTATTAATATTAAAAAGTATGTAAATTCTTTAGTTTCTGTTAATTATCTACAATACAATTTAAAAATATAAAATCTTTAATTAGAAATACCTAAAGAAAAATAATAAGTCAGTGTTATTCACATAAATTTTGCGATAGTGAAAATTTATCGTTAAATAAGTCAATGAAAAATCAACCAAATTAAAAACTATAATTCAAATTATATACAATATTGATTAGAATAAGGAAATGTTTCGATTGATATTGTTACATAGTCTATGTATTATCCTTTAGATTATGCTATACGTAATTTATACGTCAAGTGAGCACTTTAACTTTGTGAAACTAATAATAATATACATAAATTGATAGAGATGTATACCAATAATATAACCATACAATAATAATATTAAGAGCAAAATATCAATAATATCATCAATAGTTTCAATAAAAAATAGTAATTCTAGAAGTTTACCTCATACTAATTTCAAGAATTAATTAAAATTAAAGTTTAATCAAAAGCTGTGTAAAACTTGTAAAATAAGCTTACTATGCTATTAAATGCGGAATGTACTACATGTAATATAATTTTTTATTATCATATCGTGTCAGATATTAATGAATATTAGATAATTTTATTACTAAAATTTAAAAAAAAACTGAAATTATTTTTTAAATCATATAATTTGCCGCCAAATGCAAATTTTTACAACTTTGGATGCATTGTATAGTTAAATGTTCAGTTATAATTAGTTGGTAAGAGATAATAATCTACAATGTGAAAAATTATATACTATATTTTTTATGGATTTTATGAAGACAATACTATTTTGGCTAAGATTTTTTCATTATAATGAATTTCTGTAAATATTAGATTATACTTGTGTACAACTTTTATAAAGTGGGAAACAGCATTTTTGAATTTTTCCTTTTGAACTTTTTTAAGTCCCTCAAATATTTCATCGCCAATATATGTCATTATCACGAAGTTCTAACATTCTCACTCGCACGACAGTTTGAACCGGCATTCTGGATCCCCACTGACACACAGGACTCTTCGCTGATTCATAATCGGGGCATTTACCGCGACTCTGTGGGTTCTAGCTCTGGGTTCACTGACAATCAGTTCCGACCCAATTTCCTTGTTGCACTTACTCTGGTAGGTCCTTCTACGTGACAGAAATTGATAGATGTTTGAAAAGAAACTATCATACTAAATATTTTTACTTTGCGTAGCTTATACTTTTATTTTTGTGTATTAAATGTGTGAAATTTTCACGTTTTTAAGTTGATCTTTTTATCAATAAAGGTTTCAATATCAGAACATGATTCATCATTATATATTATGCGTTTATATATTATTATATAATATTAATATTTGTATTCGTTAAATGTTTGCATGATTAAGTAAACGCAAATTTTTGAATAGAAATCAATAAATACATAGTATGCCGTTGTGCTTCTGAACCTCCCCCCCCCTCCTCTCAACCAATCACGAACAAGTTTTGGTTGTCTCTCCGCTGCTGCTTTCTCCTTCTGCTCTCCCAGTTGTCTGTCAATATGGCTACTAATCAATTTATTATCGAGCCTCAGCACCAACCTATCATGCTTTCAATCCGGATGGGACCTTATCGCGTTGCCATGGCGGGTGATAGAAGCATGCATTTCATCAACCTGACTACTGAAGAATCTGGTGCTATACTTCTCTTCAAATCACAAATATTCACAAGTCTCAAGGGTTTTGTCAGATTTGTCAGATCCCAGCGCACCAAGGGACCATTTACGCGCCAACATTGCATAGATAGAGTTTCAGGCACAGATGGAGCTTGTAAGCTTTCTCAACCAGGAGGACCATGCCCTGCCCAGGACTCTGCAAGACCTCTTCTTGACCAATTTAACACTACGACCTACCTTCGCGCCTATGGCAGACATATACTGAGCCGAAATGTCCAGTAATGTGCGAGCCTTTGACTGGTCCGGTCTAACGCTATCAAGGTGAAAGATATGACCAGCCCGGTCGCTACTAATTCGTCATACGATGCAATGGAATCTACTTCGGACAACATTGGAATATGGATCACGTCGCCAGTCTAAACCTATGTGTTGTTCAAATACGCTGTGAGTCGATGGAATCACCAATTCCTTAATACGATGTTTGCTTTTCACCCGGGTTACAGTATAAAAAATAACAAGTTTATCCATATGAATAAGTATATTTCAATTATAGCAAGTACAAGTAAGACATCGCATTACTACAGTTGTGAATGTTTATATTAAACAGCGGAGCATATAAAATGTCGTTTTACAGGCGTTTCGAATACTTGAGGTCTTAATGTAAAATTGTAACATCTCAGGCATAATGATAAGTTAAAAATAAAAGAAAGAAAATTCACTTCATCAGATACTATCTTTAATGATATTCAGTTGACGTTTCGCTTTGCAGC